>JANAVB010040018.1:6991437-7236437 GCA_029216955.1 Iris pallida | reverse complement strand
AAGAAGATTATTTTGTACCTCGTTGGATAATGTCATCGAGCATATATTTGCAGCTTGACGAGTTCTCTTCTTCAAAATCGCTTGCTTCACTTTCAGACCATATGCTTGTGTTAGCGTACTTATGTGACGACGATCGTTTATAGCGATTCTTCTTTTTAGTAGTAGTAGGACAATATTCCATGATATGGCCTAATCTTCTGTAGTTGTGGCATACAAGCACTTCTTCATATAAGGGATTATATTGTACCTTAAATCCTAATTCCATCATGCACATATTTGTATCATTATGAGGACTATCCTCATCTCTAGAGTCGCTAGCTTTGCTTTTGTACCTGCACTCACTAAGTAGCTTCAAGAAGTTTCCAAATTTTATGAGATGTTGTGCAAGTAGTAATAAGATTAAATATATTTATGTCTACAGCATAATAAAAAGCATGTATTGCTTTTACATCAAGGCTAGCTAACTTTTTCTCTTCCTTCGTGTAACTATAATAAGGCTTGTTAATAATAGAGGACGTGAGAATAGAGATGATAGTAGGCTTTGTGTAAGCCATTTACCACACATGACCATAAGTCATAGTCTAGAGATTTTAGGTACAATCTCATCCGTGTTTTTCAATATGTGTAGTTTGTTCCATTCAAATAGTTGGAGTCTATTTGTGGACTACCCTTTACCTTTGAATATTGATTTCACGACTGCCATATGCAAACTCTCTAGAGTATTATATATGAATACAACCTACTCTGATACCAATTGTAGGAGCAATTGGTATGCTACCAATTGTAGGATCGTTAACCACCTCTAGAGGAGGGTGAATAGCGTGTGTGCGTGCAACGGAATAAATATCATAATTAAAAATTATGTAATATGGCTAGCAAGAGCAGATCAATAATAGTATATAAAGTGTAGTAAAAGTAAAGAGTTAAGAAGAATCAAACTCAGTGACACAGCGATATATACTGGTATCCCTCATGGAGGACTAGTCCAGTTTCGAGTACTCATGCTCGATGTTAATCCACTATGGCACAAGCGTTAACTGAGTGCTTGCAACTCTTATAATACTATGCTTGGGGACAAGTGCATAACCAACTTCAACAACACCGTGCTTGGCGACGAGTGCACGACCAACTCCAGAAGGTAATTGAAAATTGGAACATTTTTTAGATAGCCCTCGATATAACTCTTTAAAATCAAACTCTAGATTGAACTGATACTGGCATAGCTAAGGGTAGTATAGGCTAGATTGAAAGTGTAGCTCATAGAAAACACTTTAAAGGAATAGAGGAGAGAATGAATGAGTGATTTGAAAATGTGAAAGTTCTCATCTATTTATAGTATTTTTATTGACCGGATTCGGGCAGAGTTAGGATGCAAAAATCTCACATTCGAACGTTGATGCATATATCAAAGAAATTCAAAAATAAATTGAAACTGTCCTGACCGAACTCGGGCAAACTTCTGGATGAGTTGTGCCTGAGTTCTGACAGAACTATTTTGGGCCAAATTGTTGGGCTTAAGGCTATTTTTGTTTGTGGACTTGTGGATAGGAATTTTGTGGATAGAAAGGATTTATTTTGTGCGCTGAAATATTCTTATATAACGTCATCTTTGGCCCATCATTAATTTTTCATTGCATATGTCCTGGTTTGATCATGCTTGCTGCTTTCTGCAAGTATATGTTAAGCGAACAAAGCAGTATAATAGTATGATAAATGTAATAAACAGTAGGACAATGCTAAATTTAAGTAGCAATATGATGATAGTGATTACATGAACATTAGTGACATCTTTATGTTAAACTTAATCAATTCAGAAATATGATATATTCATTAGGCTAACACATACAAGGGAATTGCTCATATTTTTTACAATATGATAATGCGTTGGATAAAATATCTACAAGCAACAATATAAGAACTTCGGGTTCTACGACATCGAAATTATGTATTAAGCATGTGGAATTTCTAGTTCTCAACATGTAATATTTAATTTTAGAAAACTGTTGGTTTCAAGCATATGAACTTCATGTTCTATTTATGGACTTTAGGTTCTCTTTATGAACTTCATGTTCAATTCATATGCATCAAGCATATCAATGGATAGACTATGCCTCTACCAAATAGCTTCACTTCAGGCCGAGCGGTGGGGCTAGGCCTCTACCAATATCTAGCATTGCTTTTGGCATTTCTAGCAGTATGATGAGGCTTGCCCACTGCCAATATTGAGCTTGCTACTAGCAAAGCTAATATTGACAAGGTTAATATTATTGTCATAACAACGAGTCTTAATGATGCTAGTATTACGATGAGTCTGAATGTTGATGGCACTACGACGATTCTTAATGTTGCTTATATACAATGAGTCTAATTAATGCCACTGGCACTACGACAAGGTTGTGAATTTTGTCGATTAGGAGCCTTATTTCAGGAAAAAGTGTGCCTTTCGTCCATTGCTAGCTTTTGTTATGGCAAAGCTAACGAAATAACAAGCTAATGCTTCTAGCATTACGGATGATCTATTGATGCTGGCATTTTAGCAAGGCTAGTGATGTAGCTTAACTTCAAGTGATGCTAGAATGTGGCAGAGCTATGCCATGTGACTACGCTCATACTTTAGCCAAATTATAGCTTCGCTCAGGCGATGCTAAGAGGAAAATACTTAAGTAAAATTTCCTTCTAGTAAAGTAATCGTTACTGTAATGCTAGAGATATGGCAATTTTAGTACCTCTACCATTTTTATTAACTTTGCTTCTTGTGAAGTGTAATGATGCGACAATTCTAAAATATGAAAAGGCTAATGCCTTAGTCATTTTTATTGGTATATTACGAACTTTTGGTTCTTATGAACTGTAGTTCAAGATGAACTTTAGGATCAATGTGACCTTCAGGTTCACTTATGAAGTACCGGTTCAAGATGAACTTCAGGTTCAATATATTTGCTTATCGCAAAATGCTAAGTCTCCGTGAATTGTTATAGGGGATATGCCTTCATCAAAAAAAATTTCCTGCATAATATTAACAACATGGTTGAATTTTGATCCTCATGTCACATCTCGATTCTGTAGAATCGATAAGTCGCCACCGGGCGTGATATCGTACAAGCATAAGTTGCTCTTGTATAAGACATGAGCTCGTGTGTGTGTTGTGTGTGTGTATGTGTGTGTATGTGTATATCGAGATTCAATGAAGATATACTACAGAGATTAAGCAGATAAATTGAATAACACGACTTGGCATGGAAATGATATTTTCTTTGATAATATGCATCATTATAGAGATTTCAACAATGGAGTAAAGGGTACAACTTTACATTATATTTGAGATACATTGTTCCATACATCACATACCTTTACAAAAATGAAACTTATAAACACCTTCTTCTAAGGTCTTCTTTGCATAACTAGAACGGGGAGTAGGGTCTTCAAAATGGAATGAACAAAGCCTTCGACTATGAGCAAGGCTTCAAAATGGAAAGAAGGCTATGGTGCTCCAAGTGTCAACTTCAGTGTCGTCTGTAAGTGCAAGAACATGGGCTGAAACGGGTCGCTACTTCAGCTCCTGAAAGTAAGCCTAGCAATCGTTCGTCCACTCAAATACGACTCCCTTCTGGGTGAGACAAGTCAGAGGTGACGTGAGCTTCAAAAATTCCTCAAAAAATCTTCGCTAGTAGTCCGCCAAGCTAATAAAACTTCGGATCTCGCTGGAAGACGAAGGTCTCTTCCCCTCAATGATGGCTTCAATTTTCTTCAGGTTGGTTGCAACACCTTCTGCTGAGATGACATGTCCAAGGAATGACACACTGCTCACCATAACTCACATTTGCTTAGCTTCGTATACAACTGATGTCTCGTAGAGTGTAGCACGATCCTCAAATGCTCTGCATGTTGTTCTATGTTTTACGTTCTTTGTTCTTTGAGTAGATTATGATGTTGATGATGAATATGACCACAAATTTATCGAGGAATGATTTGAATACTCTGTTCATTAACTCCATTAAGACAGTTGGGACATTCTTCAAACCAAAAATGTATCATCAAAAACTCATATCGGCCGTATCGTGTGCGGAATATGGACTTGGGCACGTCCTCTGGCTTGATCTTCAACTAATAGTGTAACGCCCCAATCCCAAACTACGTAGGACTAGGAGATCGTATAAATGCCAGCTACGTATCGAGAGGACTCCATCCCAGCTCGGATACGTATAAGCTGTCTGGTTGTTCTAGATCAACTATATATCAATCCACTACATATCGGTAACAATAATGAATCAAGTGTAGTAAGACTGATCAGACCAAAATACACTGATTCTAGAATAGATAAATATGTTAAAGTAGATCCCCAATAACACATTTATCATGAACAAGCTAGAAGAGAATTTAAGCTTGTAAAAAACTAGGCTAATAACAGCGAGAATCAAATATAGGATGAAATATAAATAAGGAAAAGAATGATAAAACATCAACTAAATATACTTGCAGTCTTGGTGTAGCAATCATCCTCCATCAGTGTATCATACCTTCATCTAATACCTGGAGAGATCACCAGGTCTTCAGAGGACTAGCAAGACACATAATATACATGCCTACTGTACAGTAAATAACATGCAAGGGAAGCAGAAAAATCGACTTCTAGATCAAGAATGAAGAACATATGGAAGACTCTATAAATCATGACATGTCATTTGAAAATAATACTAAGTATGACTACAAATGAATCGAAATGACTGTAGCCCTTCCGTGGTACTCTCGATCCTATAGCTAGTAACCCTGCCGTGGTACTCCTTAACTATAGTGAGTCTTTATCGTAGCCCTGACGTGGGTCTCCCAAGTCGAGAGTGGTCAAGTAGTCAATCCTAGTATCGGTAAAGGGTCAAGTCAAGGTAACATGAAATACGAGATCATGTCAAGTCAAGATGCTCAAGTAAATAACACTATCGAAGTCATGTGTAAAAATATAACTAATTATGACAATAAGTGATAACAGATAAGAGACATAGAAATAAATCATGGCATGATAGAAAATATAGAAAAATAAAAGGAGACATGAACAAAAAAGAATAATAAGAACATGAATGTAAATAACTGTATAAAATTTGGCAAAGTATACTTGTCTGGTGGTTGCGCATAGATCAATAGTATCCAGTCAATCAACGAGCCACAAAAGTGAAAATCTCACAAAAGTCTCCGACGACTGAAACAGATATTACCAACGTGTTCAGAATAGCCAAATTAGCTAGCATAACCCACCCACAAGTCTAATTCTCGATATAAGTATATAAAGGGTGAAGGGAACCTATGGCCGAGTTTGGGCTTTGCTGTGAAGGTTTCTTTTTGGATTTGGGTTTAAGGTCAGTTAAATATCTCACGAGATTTTCTAAAATCTCGTGAGATATTGGTTTTGTTGTTTTTTTTCTTTTTTTATATATATACATAACTCTATATGTATCTATATATACACATAGTTACACATATACTTGTTTTCCTATTTTTGGATGACAGCTATATGTACATAAAAAATATACAAGTAATATCTACCTAAAATATTAATCAAGCACATATTTATAATCTATAATTACTTTTATTGATAAGGATATATATTTATCCAACTTCATAAATAAAATAATACACTTATTAACGTATTTATTTATAGGTACACATACAAGTATATATAAAATCCCAAAAATATCCAAATATATTTAAGAAAATTATTTACGATATTTTCAAATAAGATATTATTTCAATAGCAATAACATATATAGTTTATAAATATATGTATTAACCATTTATAAAATTGCCTATTAAAATAAATTACCACTATAATTATATATATAATATATCCTTACATGGACGTCTTTGGACACACTATATGATTATATGGGTTTGGGTTTGGTTCGGGTCAAGTCAGGGCTAATTTGGTACAACTGGTTTCCTATAAAGTCAAAATCTTAATAAATAACTAATTAAATCATTCATAGGGGTCAAGTCACAACTTTGATCGGTTTTCTTAGTTGGGACACACTTATGGCTTGGCCTACCCTACCATGGCTCTAACTCTAGTCAAAGCACACGACTATACTATCCGTACCAAAATTCATAGTCGATATGCACCTCCAAACTTAACCATGACTAGGGCCATATATATATAGTATTTAGCTATTACAAGTATAATCATATATATACAAAATTGTATGTAAACTTATTTGGCTGTATAACATCCCAAAATAAATCCATAATAATTTTACTAAGTCATGCCAACCTAACATGGCTTTCTACCAGATGGGGTTGGCTAGGTTAGGGTCCAAATATATTTTCTAATCAAATCGGACTCGAAAAGTCAACCCATGAGACTCTTGTGCCATTCGCAAATAAATAGCGCATGGGAACTCGATTGAGTGGCACACCCTTGGCATATGTGTCGTAGGCTCAAAATGTGTCAAAACCATATATTGGGTCAAATGGTTTTGATCGATGTCGAGTTCCGAACTCAAGGTGGAAGTTTGGTCTAGAATTACGGTAAATAATCAAATTGCCTAATTTGACCCGAAGTTGTGCGAAGTTAAAAGAATGCTAGGGGACAAGTTTGGATGGAACATGATATACAAATTGAATGTGGAGTTGTCTACTTCAAAACTCATGAAGGTCGTATCGAAATATTAGCATTTCTTGTGATCCAAAAATCAAACTACGGAAAAATACATCTATAGTCATAATTAAAATTTAAAATATAATCTAATAATTACAAATCATATAAAATAAATAAATAAATAATTACCAAAAATTAGGGTCTTTATAAATAGTAGCTGAAGAAAGGTCTATTTTGAAAATATTTAATGCACCTTGAAGTTGATCAAACAAATCGTCGATCCTTGGCAACAAATACTTATTTATGATGCTGACCTTATTGACCTCTCGATAACCAATACATAGCCGAATCAACCCATCATTTTTCTTAACGAAAAATACTTGTGCACCCCAGGGAGAGACGCTGGGGCGAATGTACCCACGATCCAACAAATCTTATAATTGAATCTTGAGCTCTTTCGATTTGTAGGGGTCATTTTGCATGCAGCCTTGGATGTTGGTCGGCTATCTGGAAATGTGTCGATGGTGAATTCAATCTTTCGATTGGGAGGCATTCTAGGTAGCTCATCTAGAAATATGTTCGAAACTTCTACAACAACGTCAGTCTGTACTATGTTTGTACCATTCACACGATTGCCTCTAACAGAAGCATGGAAACCTTCAAAGTTGGACCGTAACAACCGTCGAGATGATATAGCAGAAATCACCATAGTCATCTTTGACTCTAGACCACACGAGTACGAGAATTTTGGTTCTCCGGGCAAGCAAAACATGACTCTTTTCCTTGTGTATTCGATCGTCGCTGAGCACAGCGAGCCAATCCATACCCAAAATGATGTCATACTCCTTAATATCCAGGACTATGACTTCAAGTGACAACATCTCTAATACTTATACAATACGTCTCTACAGATCAAATTAGCATGCAAATCCAACCCGGATGAGGTACTCACACTAAGCTTCATATCTAACAAAGATACTTATACCTATGTTCATCTGCAAAATATGCTAAAATAAAACCATGGGTAGCACCAAAATCAAATAAAACTCGACCTGGAACGTGATTGAATAGCAAAATACATGAGATGACGGTGGTCGAGGCGAGCAATTCTTCATGTGTCATAGCATATACTCGGCCCTGGGTATTAGGGTGACAGTGTTGGTTGTTCTGTAGTGTTGGCTGGGGAGCCTGTGGAGCATGACCACGGTTCTGCTGATACTACTGTTGCAGAGGACATTGAGGCTGTTTTGGTCTTCCGTCTTGACAATAGCGCATGAAGTGGCCTACCTGACCATGCTTTCAGCATCCCCATTCTGGAACTCAACAATCATTCGCAAAATCCTTTTATTGTTGCATTTGGCACATAATAGCTTTGGAATACACCCTTGATGGCTACCCTAGTTGTCGTTCTGATGACGCTTGTGCACGTTGTTGCCATTTGTGATATTATAGCACTTGTGGTTGACAAGATATATAATAGGGGTGAGCATTATTCGATTTTGGACCGAAAATTGAACCGAACCGAATAAGTGGTTCGGTTTAAAAAATTGGTTCGATTTCGGTTTTTTAAATACTAAGTTTCCTTATTCGGTTTCGGTTTTGGATTTCGGTTTCGGTCCAAAATTGAAAACAGAATAAGAAAATTTAATTAATATATATATCTGTGTGTGTGTGTACTATATATATGTAAGTATTATATATATAGGTATATACTAAATATATATAGGTATATACCATAAGCATATACTAAATATGTCTAGGTATATTTAGTTTCTATATATATTAACAAAAAAAGCGCAAAAAAAAAAAACCAAAAACCGAATAAAGCGAATAAACCAAAAATCCAAACGATTTAATTCGGTTCGGTTTGATTCGGTTTTGTCCAATTCGGTTCAGTTTCGGTTTTGCTTATTCAGTGTCAGTCCAATTCGGTTTTGGGTTATTCAGTTTGGTTTAAACCGAATTAACCGAATGCTCACCCCTAATATACAATACCAAAAGCAGATACTTAGGCTCTAAGCGGATGGCATGGTTGAGTGACTCTCACATCATCTGGTACTCCACAACGACAATATGTGCAGAGATAAAAAGTCACAAACCTACTTCAAATTGTTGGGCTCGAATCGCCGCATTAGGTAGATAAAACTTTTGAATTTGGCTACCTTGTTGAACTCTGCTTCATACTAACAAATCGTCATGCTCTTCTGCCTTAGCTGCATAAACTCATCCTTTTTTCTTGAGGAACTGCTGGTGGAAGGGACTCATCTTCGAACATCTTGTGAAACGTAGCCCACGTGATCTTTGCTGTCTTGTCATCTCGAAGGATCAATCCTTAGACGTCTCACCAGTCATGTGCATTCGAGCGAAGTTAAAGTTGAGTGCATGTGACTCACTTCGACTCATCGTTGCCAAGAAGTTCGAAGTGCTCTTCCAATTCTACTAGCCAGTCTAGCGCCAATAAAGGATCTTTGGTTCCATTGAATGGAGTATTGCACACCTTCTTGAATTCTGATATCTTGAATGTGAAACTCTTCTCCTTAGCAGGCAACGGCGCTTCCGGGTCTACTTCGCTAGGATGGTTCATCAACTCAGTTGCAACGTATGTGGTTGTAGAGTGTTTGCTGTTGACTACGATCATTTGAACTATCTGTTGTATGGTGTCAAAACTTATAAACACCTTCTTCTAAGGTCTTCTTTGCATCATTATAGATATTTGAACAGCGGAGTAAATGATACAACTTTACATTACATTTGAGACACATTTCACATCCCTTTACTAAAACAAAACTTATAAACACCTTCTTCTAAGGTCTTCTTTGCACCATTAAAGCAAGGATCAAAATAGTATGAACAAAGCCTTCACCTACGAGCAAGGCATCAAAATGGAAAGAAAGCTTCGGTGTGCCTAAGTGTCGACTTCAGCCCTTGTTTTGCCTCGTTGGTTCGCGATACATATCGAGATATGGGTTAGTACAGTATCGTGTACTTGTGAGTAGCTATTTAAAATCCCATATATATGGTAATTGTTATAGAAATTAGGTGAAGCATGCAGTAGTATAAGTGGTCTTTCTAGCCGTACATAGTTCAGGTTACAAAGCATATGATAGAACATAATGATGTAAATACGACGATTCTTACCCATGACATAGTCTCCTTCCCTGCAATAAAACTTACCATGTTCTTCCCTGTGAACCAGATATCATTAGCTAAACAGTATAAATATTTATAAGGATCACTGATGACGCACCATCCTAGACCATACCTTGGTTAGACGGTAATCTTTTCAACACAGGTAGCAAGCCCCGCTGAAAGTTTTTGAATCACTTGTGCTAGTGTGTCAGCACAACTATTATTGTTCCTCCTAGGTCGAATCGGTCCCGTGGCCTCGACAACCGTTCGAGAAACTAAATCCTTGTGCACAAGTTGTCCATGACCATGCAAGACTAAAAAACTTAGTTATTCAAGCATAGTCTACGAGGTTAAAGAAACTTGACATTCCCAATGTGTTCTACTTATCATTCAAGCAATTGATAGACATATTTCATGTTCATTCGCAATATTCATTCATTGATTCAATCTCTTTTAGCACAGTTCTATAGCAGGCATATCATAAGTAAGCATGCAACATTATTGTGATTTACAGTTCTAGGGAAATAAGTATGCAATATTAAGTATTCGTTCCTTATCTAGTATTTCTTATGATCGATATCATTGATTGATTGGAGAGCAAGAGGGTCAAGGAAAGAAGGTTCAAGCCACTCACAGTTGGAGAATTGTCGAGAGAAAGATGTCTTCAAGACTCGCTCAAGTGGGAATGCGATCACCTACAGTGCACCAATAAAGGATAAATACTCTTCTTCTTCTTTTTCTCACTGAATTTGATATGAATGTGCAAATCGATAAATGTAACAATGAAAACTATCAAAACGTCCACGAAAATGCATTCATAAAGCTACAGCGAAAGCACGAGGAAAACCATCATCGAAAGCAAACAATGGAAAGGTTTGAGGAAGAGACTCTTATATAGAACTATTCTCCAAGACACGATCCACTGCATATGGGACATGATTCCGAAGAGTTAATCCAAATAGAGGAATGTCTTAATTCAATCTGTTAATAATCAACCAATACCGATAGGGTCGTCGATACAGTACCGCCGACTGGGGAGAGAGACACTACACCCCCACAACAATATTTTGTTTATGATTTGCTAAAGGCAAATTGTTTTCTGTGGAGTTCTGTGGCAAACTACAAAACAGTGGAGTTCTATAAAAAATCGTGGAGTTCTGCAGAAAAAAGCTCTGTTGGACTAGATTTCATGGATCTGTTATGTCCCGTAGGGTAGCTCCATTCCTCGGATCTGTTATGTTCTGTGGGGCAGCTCAATTCCTCGAAGCTGCTTGATTCTGTGATGTCTTCTTCTGGTAGGCTCCTGCAGTATTTGCTTTTTGCAAACTATTATGGTGACTCTTTGACAGATTGCTAAATCTTATGTGGTGTTTGCTTTTGGCAAAGTCCCGTGATGTCAGCTTCTTGCAAACTACTAAGTCATTCGTAGAAGCTTTTTGGCTTATTCTTCACAGAATCATGTTAGTTCCTAAAGACCTTTGTGTACTGAGAGGAACAACTTTACTGCTAGAAACAAACATATTAGTTTTCGAGGAACTTTGTGTGCCATGTGGAACGGCTTTGTTGTCAAAGACGGAAATGTTGGTTTCCGAGAAAATTTGTGTCGCAAGGAATGACTTTGTGACCATGATAGTTCCTAAGGAACTTTGTATGCCACGTGGAATGACTTTGCGACCACATTAATTTTCGAGAAACTTTGTATGCCACAAGGAATGGCTTTGTTGTCATCACGTTAGTTCATGAGGAACTTTGTGTGCCACCGAGAATAGTTTTGCTGTCATATATGGCCATGTTAGTTCACGGGGAACTTTGTGTGCAGGTAATAATAGTTTCATTGTGGATTCAGGAGAAGAATAGTTAAATCTTAAAAAATTTGAGACCTACTTATGCTTTTGTTCGAGGATGATCGCGGATTGTGATCCTTCATTGTAGAGCCATGTGTTGATCATGTGTTGTAGTCTAATATTCTAGACTATGAGAAGACATGAATGGAGAGAGAAAAAAGTAGCCCTAGAATGGATATGGTGCTAGCCTTAGATACAGTATTCAAATGTTTACAAAGGATAACCATGTGATCTCTAACAGATAGGACTCTCTCTAGTCGGCACAATCATATCTAGTTATAATTAACTACAACAATATAGACATTGTTACAAGGAAAACCATAAATCCATCCCTTGAACAAGTGCCTTGGTACCAGAAAAAAAAAAATCTAATGCAGAAGTTTCAAGTCTTGCAAGTAATAGCTATACTTGTTTCTTCCAGAGAGAAGAAACAACAATCTAAAGTTCCTAGAAGTTCTTGCAAGTAAGAGTTCCTGAAAGGTTCTTGCAAGTCCAAGGGATATCGCTATTAAAATAGAATGTGGGAAGGTCTTATCAACTGCAACGTAGGGTTTAGTTGCCACCGCTAGTCATCCTCGCCAGTTAGCACGATCTTGTCATGGTGAGTCTTCCTATAAATCACGACAATCTTCAATTTGATTTAGCTATATTCATATATATTAAGGGAAATGTTAGACCGAAGGGGGACCGCGGTGCCACGTATCCACCCTCCCCCTCCCCTCCCCCCTCTCCCCCCCCCCCCCCCCTCCACATTGGTCGGGTCCCTGTCGCTGACGCCAACACACCCCCTTGCTAACATCAACCTCTCGGACTCGACCAATGAGAGGGGGGAGGGGAGGACACGTGGCACCGCGGTTTAAACAGCGTCCCCCCACCCCCATCTGTTGGGCAATATTGATATATAAAACTCGAGATGTGGATCTCATCTTACCGTTCTTCGTTCTCCATAGGGGTGCAGCTCGGACGGGTTAGGTCGGGCTTGAGGTCAACCCGAGCCCAACCCGACGAATCATAAGCCTAGCCCGAGCCCAAGCCCGGCCCGACCTCGGGTTCAACATATGAAGCCCAAGACCAAGTCCGGAGGATCGGATTTGGCTCGGGTCGGATCCATCTAGTTTATCGGACTCTAATATAATAATTGAAACAATTTTAAACAAAAATAATATTAAACACATAACCAAATAGCAATCAAGTCTTGATCATTAAGAAGTACAAACTGAAATAAGATTTAAGATAAGGTGTTGAAGGGTTTGGGTTGAGAAATTTAGGATTTAAACTTTTTATTTAAGAAGTATATATATATATATATATATATATATATATATATATATATAAGTCGAGTTTCGGATTCTTCAGGTAACCCAACACATAAATCCAAGCCCAATCTGATTTTTCATCGGGTTCAAATATTTGAACCCGAACCCGAACCCGAGTACTTCAACACTAACCTAACCCATTAACGGGTTTGCCCCGCCTGAGTTGCACCCCTAGTTCTCACATCTTTCTCCAAATTCTTCTTCCCACTCTTATAGCTCTTCCTCTCCACTATTTTGTAGCCACCACACAAGTCCATGTAAGCAAAATAAACTGCCTCTTATTATAAATAGGATATGGTTCCTAAATTGAGTTTGATTTGGCCAATTATTTGGACCACTAATACACAATCTGCAACATGAGATATCTTCGAACATGATAGAAACCATTCCGATTATCTGCTCTGAGTTTTATCATGGTTGCATCATATATTTATCAAAGCTGCACCACCAGGAGCAAAGAGAGAAAATTAATTACAAAAACGGACAAAGCTCTTACCGTTCCCCCAAGCAACTTTCCTGTTTCTGTTAGCGTCAAACATTCTGTTGGGGGAGTCTATTTTTGTAACCTCGTCAATAACACATTCATCTTGAAAGAATATAGCTTAAATCCAAATTTCACCAGTTATGAATCTCAAGTTCAAGTGGACAAGAATCCCATTTTCGGTTTAAATACTGTAGAAATTTTCAAAGGATAAGTTATATTCTTATCATTTCAAACATGTCACAAACAGGTCACAGCCCAAAGTTCTGGCCACTCCTTTTATCCAAATATGTCCGAAAGGTCCAACGTCTACCTCGAGCTTTGAACCAGACATGAGAGCTGCCATGATGCACGTTTGATTTGGCAAGCCACACTAGACTTAATACTCACAGCCTCGCTAACCCACCAACAATTACCTCTTTTGTTTCAATAATAAAACAATACAGAAACTATTCAAAAGCTACAACAAAAGCAGAAAAATTGAAGGCAATATTATGTATATCAGTATATGTAATGACCAAATTGAGACAATGCATTTCACAATTTCTACAAAGATAAAAACAAAACAAGAAAATCCTGACAAACAAATTTGTTATTGTTTCAAAAGTAAAAGAAAAATAATAAATGTATTTCAAGATCAAACATGTCTTTTCCTCCACATGGTTTTGTATAATTCTGAACTCCAACTCCCAACTTTTTGATCACGGCTACACAGGTCCTCAAGCTCCTCCAACTAATCACATGACAAATATAAAACATAAATAATTATTTGAACAGAAAACTTAAACAATTTCAGCATACAAAGTTTATAGGTATGCAGTATTTTGAATAAAACAAATGAATCAACTGCAAAAAGTTAGAATGGAAAATCTCATGCAAACTAATGTAAAAGGTATGTAGTAATAGTTGTTTGTGTCAAAATATGGGTGCATTTCTTAGGAATTCAAAAGATCATAAAAAGTAAAGATCATAAGACAACAAAATAAATCTCTATTCAATCGGGAAGGAAGATGTAATTAACCTGCAAGGAGAGACACTTAGGGAAAGGCTATAAACAAATATCATAAATTAAAGCAATAACATATTGTTGACAACATAATAATGCTTAGTGAAAACAAATGAACTATAGATATTGATATATGCAAATCTTATTTCCATGTATAAGCTTAACTTTCATGTTGTCACACAATAAGAATATAATGATGAAGGAAAAAACCATGGAGCCACTCCTCTTGATATATGCAAATCTTATTTCCATGTATAAGCTTAACTTTCATGTTGTCACACAATAAGAATATAATGATGAAGGAAAAAACCATGGAGCCACTCCTAAAAGGAGAGGCTCCAGGGTGAGTCTACAAGCTAATATACGCAATAACATATCGCTTTGAGTAGAAACAATGGTTAGTAGTTTTGGGTAGTCAGGTGAAAACTTAAATGTTAATTGGCATACGATAAATATGGCACACTAAATTGAAAGAATTTTAGAGAAATAGAGAATAACTGAACTGCAGGTATCTTAGATGGAGGCAAATCCTAGGTTGTCGTCTTGCCTTGCTTTGCCTTGCCTTGCCTTGCGTAATGTCACTACAGAAGAATGTAAGACGAAGAGAATCTAATTGAATAAGTGTATTCCATTAAATTATCGTCAAGGCAAAGCTAGTACACTAAGAGTGGTTTCTGTAAAGATGAAGTAAAAATATTACAGTGGTGGTATAAGATAAGTAGCTTCATATATGCATTTTATGAAAAGAATTTAAGTATTAACATGAAACTAACAAGTATCCATAAATGGTTCTAATAATTAAACAAAAAAGATATTCAAACTAATAATTAGTAAGTTTTCTCCATAAAGTTCACCCAGAATAATAAATAAAAGCATCTCAAAATGGAATTTAAAACTAAGCTAGTGCGATGCTATTAAAAGACACCATCCGGTAGTAGTATCCAAAGTTAACATTATCGTATCTCGAAGCAACTTCCATATATGAGCTAGGAGTTTGAAGATTTATCATAATGTTAAAAAAAAATTCTTTAAGTAAAGGTTTCTAAATTTTTGATATTAAAGCAAACCGGAAGCAAAGGTCTCGTTTTGTAGAACAGAAAATTTTCAAGCAAATTACAACGAAAATAATTTAAAATCAAACGAAACAAAGAAGTTACTAATATGGTCAACCCAGTTTACACCAAATATCGGCCTATATTTTTATGGACCGGTTTTTTTGAACCGGATAGGCATTATCATGTCATTACCCCCATCCAAAAGATATATCTGGTGGTATAACGCCGAGGGGTGAACTCTGTTGGACCGACCGGACGTAAAATTTTGCTAACCGGCACGACTTAGTCGGTTAAATGATTTATACAACCTAAACCGACCTAAAGACCCTTTACCCGATCGAGTCAGTTAACTGACTAGACTCTTGTGTTGGTCAGTCAATTCATTAATAACCGATGGACTAAAATTTAATGAAATAAATATATTTTAGTAGCACAAATCAATTTAGCATGTCATTTTCATATAGATTTTTAATTATAAATCTTTCTAGACCTAAATGCCACTTTACAAGACACAAGTTACTAAAAATTTGCCCCATATATAACTTACTCAAACTCATCTTTTCCTTAATATAATACATATACTTGTATAACTAACAAATATAAAATAACTAAATAATTTCTATTGGGTATTCGGGTCGGTCGGTTCATTGTTGGTTCATTTAAGTTGAAAATTGTAACCGACCCGACTTATAAATTAAAAGTTCATAACCGAATTGACCGATCTTTGGAAGGAAACCGACTGACCGATGGGTTGTTTTCGTTAGCTAACCGTACTTTCGGTTAATCATGAACCACCCTAATACCATCCATACCTGTCGACATCCTAAACACTATTCATCCATATGAACAATAGACATTCAAATCATATTTCTTCTCATTTAAATACTTCCCTAAGTGGGTTTTGTTGAAGAGGACGTAGCATATTCCTCAAGCTTTTTTTTTAGGTGTGGCCTAGTGGGTGCACCGGGGGCTCCCTAGCGCAGTGGCACGGGTTCGAGCCCCCCCTTGGGCGTTGGCTTGGTGGCTTTGACCACGGACGTTCCAATGGCCTAAAATCGTGTATATATATATATATATATATATATATATATATATATATATATAGAGAGAGAGAGAGAGAGAGAGGTTGTTCTCTCTCTCATATGGTGTGCATATTAGTAGAAAAAATACGGGACGTATGATTTGAATTCGACTTTAAGGGCAGTTTGTCACACTCCGGTTCCGCAGGACCAAAAGTCGTCATTGGACGTGATGTCGTACAAGTCTAGATTGTAATTGTACAAGCCAAGAAAAAAAATAAGGTCGATAAAATATCTCAGAAAACAAAGTTATTGCAGTGGAAAATAAGTAGAAAAGTTTATATATATATATATATATATATATATATATATATATATATATATATATATATATATATTTTTTTTTTTATATATATATAATGATTCTATTTATTGATAATTACAGCGGATTACAACGACTCTAGGCCAAAAGAACAATTCGACTACAAACATTGGATCTTATTACAATGAATGCTGACACATGGCTTACAACTCGTAAAACTAATACAATCAACAATGTTCAATACATTATATCATTTATATACAAAAGATAACATTTTTAGTCGAACAATTTCAAGTTGCCAAACGAGCTCCAACGTTTTAGAACATCCAAGCGACTCCCTGAATCTGTGGAGAAGCATATCAGCATATTGGGGAATGCACTGTTGAGCAGCCTTAACCCAAGTCACCTAAACCAACACGGTAATCATATGAGGACAAGTAAATTATTATGTGATTTTTTATTCTTGTCTTAGGATTATTTAATAATCTATAAACATAATTATATAAACGTAAATGTGTCAATCAATCAATTGTTAGCCTTCATAATATATAAATATATGTGTCGTGAGTTCGTCCATGTCAACAACTATTTAGGCTTGCAAACAGATTGTCATTAGCATGCAACCTACCTATATGACGGTCATTGGTGAATCCAACACTATAAAGGACTATACATTGTATTGCATCATGTTATTCCAGTCCGGGTAGCTAGTCTCACTGAAGGTCCTACAATACATTGTGCGTGAAGCACGTTACACATAATTTCCTTCTAGGACGAATCGATTAAGGTGGCCCGAACACCATGAGGAAAACCAAACCTTATGCACAAGTTATCCATGATAATGGAAATATGTATACAGTTTAACTATAAAACATATGCATGATACAAAAACTGAAATAAAGCGATAAAAATCTCTACTCAGCGCTATTCCGATTGGTGACCTATCGGTCCCAAACTATTCCAAACTACATCCGACCATTCCGTGGTACCAAACTACATCCATACCGCTTCCCAAAGAAACTCTTACCACATAAATCTCATGCATAGATATACCTAACAATTTACAATTCAGTGATCCAAATCCTAAATTTTACAACATACAATAATCCATGTCTACAACAATAGTAAAATATTCTATGTTTCTAATAACAGTACAACATTCCATGTTTCTATAAAACAAGTTAAAGAACAATTAGACTACTCTCTTTTATCTTGGTTCTTTTTACTTAGCATAAATAATCTCATTGAATATAGAATAAAGACACAACACTTTTTTTATTAAGTATGAAGGTAAAGAAGAGAATGATCAAAAACATCCACCATTAACGAATAACCTTTATGTCCCGATCAAGCAAATACCGAACGATTCCTCAGAGAGACGAAATGTGATGCGCAATCTTCTTAATTAGTATAACCATACAAGCGAGCCTTGCTCCATAAACCATCCAAACCGACTAAATTAAGCAAGTTTGCATCACCGCTCGAAACCGGCAATTTCTCGCATAGCTCAAATCCAGCCAACCTATTCAAACCAAGAAGTCAACACAATGCCTTCACTCGGAGTGGAACATTACACCAATCACATAGATTCTTAATGAACTCTCTGCATGAATCCAAGTTCAACCAGGCTCTTCAAGGCAACAAACCAGTCTAATGCACCGCACGGAACGGGACATTAAATGCCGCTAAGAAAAAGTTTCATCCTTGAAACTTAAAAGAATAAACTTCTCGTTCCATATCAATGACCAATGAACAAAACTTCTTACTCATAACTGAATCAAAGTCCCATATCGGTTCTACGACTGAACGGCTGCTAAAACACACAGATCAAGGCCCAAAACAAATATGAAACACCTATTTCTGATCAACACTTGAGCAAGCTCTTTTGCAGAAAACAAAAACACTTGGAATTGTAAAAATCGCTAGTCGGCCGCTAGTCGGTTCGTGGGGACTACGGATTAATCGGTTTAGAATTTTTAATGAATATATATATATATATATATATATATATATATATATATATAATATGTTATAAAAATATTTTAAAAAATAATATGTTAATTGTTGAACTTTTAATTATCGCAGACTACAGTGCATTTTCTTATTCATTATTTTGCATAAATTTCTATTTCAATAAATATTTAAATAATATGTTATCAACTTACTATTTTGCACGGAGAGTTACAGCCGCAGTAGCAAGCAAAAGCAAAAAAAAGTAACAAGCAAAAATTAAAAAAAGAGCCACAACAAAAGTAGCAAAGAGATAACAAAGTAAAAGTAAAAATAAAAAAAGAGTAGGCTAGTCACTTTTTTTCAAAAATAGAAAAAGGCAGCAACAAAGTAAAGAGTCGACGACGGCTGCCTTGACGAAGTCGACGGCAGCCCAGACTAGTACCAATTTAGCTAATTTTTGGATGGACCAACCCCTAATCGAGTCGACGGTGGCCGACAAGTGACTAGTCGGGGACTAGCCCCTAGTCGAGTCGGCGGAAGCCGACTAGCGACTAGTCGGGGACTAGTCGGCCGCCTAGAGGAATTTTTACAACACTGCTTTCAATCCATAGCTGAAACAAAATACTAGAACAAATGAACTCCATGAATCATCTTCCATCTTGTCTCTCTGAATACGTCTCGCATAACTTTCCACCATTTCTCAATAAATACAAGTTCACTCCCGCATTAGCCAAATCCATTGAACAACTTATACCACCCAATTTTATCTAACCATTTCCAAGACTTCACCAACATCCTCTGCCTCCATCAATAGCGTGTCGCGCACAAAATCACATTTCTCATAATCATTATGCTAGATATCACTAGTAAACCTAAACCGCAGACACAAGCACCAAGGAAACAACTAAAGACTAAGGCAAACCTACCCAAACATTATACCACATTATATTCTAAATTCAAAGGAACATAGTTTGAAACTAACCGATATCTCTATTTGAATCCCAAGTATTGCACCTTGAAATAATCCAACCGTCCTTGAGATATCAAATTCAACTATCAACCAAATAGCCAAACTTGATTGCATACCCCCAATCACAAATATACATCAATGCTCAATTGTAGAGGAATCTCACTATCTTGAAAATTACTATTGAATTAATCCATGTTCCATCTCCCAAAAATTTCTTAATCCAAGATAATTTAATAAAAACTGATCACCTATTATACATACATCAATCATACTCTTCTAAACATAATCCAAATCTCTGTTAACATCGTCCAATTTCAACCAAATATAAAGTTATCATCATTTAGTTCCAAAGGGTCAATCTAAATTCATAGTTAGTTTGTCAACATATCAAAAACATGTATCCATCTCATCCATCAACTTTCGTCCAATAACAAAGAATTTTCAATCATCAAAATTCAGTCTATTCCATGAGCCAAAACCAAATCCTTCAAACCAATTCCTTATGACGATGTGGTCGCTAACCCAAGTATTCTAGCATATGCACAAGACAATGTTACCTCACGGAATATCATGCCAAATCTAATCCAAGGATCACACTATTATCAATCACTTTTTTTATGTGCATGATGTTAAATCAGTCTAATTTGTCAATAAATATTATCCATCACTTTCGCTCGAGTAAAATCAACTAAGAGAATCCAACAATGAGTAATTGATCCAACTAAATACAAATACAATTTATTATTCCCACCGCAAGCAATCAATTAAAATCTTTAAGAAGCAAATCAAATCCTAGATTTACCTCCCAATATATGCTATCGCATCTCTATTCTTACTACAATCTACCTTAGGCAAACTCTCCTTAAGGTCAATCATATTGATTCCTAGACATCTTCCTAACCACTAAGGCCAGCTAACTCACAAGTCGCACTTAACCACCATAATAATTCATCTCTAATGGACAACTAGAAATCATCGTACCCATCCCATGTCATAAAGCTAAATCTTATCAAGCAATATAACGGCTTCTAGCCCAAACTTAGAAAAAACACTTATAACTCAAAACATCCAAAGAACTATCTCACGGCCCACTAACATAAGATCCAAAGGGTCAAGGTCTATTTAGCAAACTCATCTCCCCTAGAGTATTACGCCCAACAATCATTCTCGACTACATCATAATCGACGAAATTCATCCAAGCAACTCTTACAGTCCAAAACTTAAATTTGTATGATAAATTCCACCAATCCCAATTCCTAAATCTCAATCACCAAATCACAAGTCGTAAATCTCAATCACCAATCAAAATTTACTCCCAAATCCAATCCAACTCGTACTCAATTCATATACATCCAATTTACTCTTATAGTCAAAATCAACTTAAAACCAATCAACAAGTCGAGAGACAATTCTTGTAGTCACCACTTGTTTCAAACTTAAAACCCATTCCAGCCAAATTATAGGTCGACTCGATAAATCTCGTAATCTATCAATTTTGCGACTGAATCTAGTAAATTAATCACAAGGAAATCCAAACATTCGTCAAGCTGAGTCTAACTAATATTCATTCATGCCATATTCAGGTTTATCTAACCGAGTCATACGAAACTTCAGTACTACCATTCAATCTACCAATAATCTATATAGCTAAAATCCAACAAGCAATAATTCAACAATTTAATACATTATGCAATCATCATCCATCCAGCCACAATATCTACGAGTCAACGTTTGTCGATCTTCGATACAACTCAATCCCATCAATTATATGCACAAGTAGAAAATATTCATTCGTTAAACTTAAATTTGCTTTAACAAATGCTATCTGCCAAACTAGATATAAGAGCAATTCTTTCATACTCAAGATCAAATCAGCTTAGACTATCTTAGGTCGATGAGTAATACGATTCTTAAATCCTTAGGGTCATTCTCATATGCTTTGAATAAATTTCCGAACACACTACTAAGTCTTTGCTCTCAATTTAAAATTTAATCCAATCGATGTAAGCTGCAATTTAGTACACATTCCACATTGATTTTCTCAACCAAGTCATCCATTGGGCAAATCCAAATTCCAATACTATTCTAATCTGCAAAAAAAATATTCTCGATCATCCGAACCAACTCAACAAAGAATATTCGAAGTCATATCCAACCAAGCATAGCTCTAAACTCATACTCCGTACTATCCTATCCATAACTAATAGACTCATCGATATCGATAACACAAATCAAGCAAACACCACTTGGATACTCAATACACGACTCAGAAAACTAAGCCACTAAGCACACAAACAATCATTCTCCACAAACCGAGCCAGCATCCCTTCCGAACAATCCTTACTACGGCGGCCCTACCGGCCACAAATATAACATCTACTTTCCAGCCACATGACAATCACTTAAAATCGAATTGTAACCATTCCACTTGAACAACTTACCTCGTTTTCATTTCTTGAGGTTTAGACATACTTCATCTCATGCAATAACGATACTCGCATCTTACTGCAGCACATCTACCTGATATCATGTTGCTCTTCCAACACTAAAACTATCCTTTTTCCAAACATCATATCTTAGAGTTCTCTAAACCATCTGTTGTTGCTCATCGAAACCATCGCTAATCAACAAAAGATCCACATTAGAACCATAACATATCTAGACTTATCGTCTATGTTGTACTGGACGCTAGACGAGGCAAGGCGAGGTGAGGCGACAGGCCACCCGCCTCGCCTAGGCGTCCGCCCAGGATCCACTTCTTTGAATCAAAAAATTCTGCAATTATGCTTATAACAAATATGCAGTATAACTAATAAGCAATAAGCATAAAAGTAATATAAGAAGCAACAAATATGAAATAATCAATATTCAACATCAAGTAAGAATAGTAGCATAATTGGACGACCCTAAGCGGACCTTTTTTTTTCCCCTGGGCAACCCTAGGCGAGCAAAACCTCACCCAGAAAAAAAATTTCCCAGGTCGAGGCGAGACCTCTCCAACCCGCACGCCTAGACCGTCTAGACGCGTTTAGACGTCGCCTATGACAACATAGCTTATTGTATAGAACACTCGACAAAACATCAAGAAAGGTCAAACGATTCTTGATCATGGAAACAAAAGAGTTGAAGAAAATCAAATGAGGATCGAAGGAAGTTAACAACGCTATGATACTATTATGGCACGTCCCGGTTCCGCAGAACCAAAAGTCGTTACTGGACGTGATGTCGTACAAGCCTAAATTGTACTTGAAAAGGCAAGAACAAACAAAGCCCATATAATATCTATAAAAAAAAGTCATTGCAGCGAAAAATAAACTAAAAATTTGATAGACACAAGATATATATAAAAAATGATTCTCTTAATTGATAATTGTAGTGGAATTACAACGGCTCTTAGGCCAAAAGAACAACTCAAATACAAGCACTGAATCTTATTACAATAAACGATGCCACAAGAATTACAACTCGTAAACTAATATAATCAACAATACTCCATACATTGTCTTTTATAAACAAAAAATAACATCTCCATCCGAACAGCTTCAAGTTGCCAAACAAGCTCCAACATCTCAGAACGTCCGAACAACTCTTCGTACCTGTGGAGGAGAGGGTTAACACATTGAGTAGTGCACAGTTAAACGGCCTTAATCCAACTCACCTAAACCAACACGGTAATCATGTAAGTACAAGTAAAATTACTATGTGGACTTTTTATTCTCGTCTTAGGATCAATTAACAATTCATAAACATATATATATAAAAACATAAATGTATCACTTGACACAGTGAATCTTACCTGAGACTATCATCCTTCCCTGCAAACAATGTTATCATTCATAATATATAAATGTATCATAAATTGGTCCCTGCATCAATTGTTAGCCTTAATAATATATAAATATGTGTTGTGAGTTCGACCATGCCAACAACTATTTAGGCCTATAAACATATTGTTATTAGCATACAACCTAACTATATAATGGTCATTAGTAGACCTGACATCATAAAGGACTATACATGGTATTACGACGCGTCCTTCCAGTGCGGATAGTTAGCCTTACTGAAGGACCCGCACTACCTCGTGTGTGAAGCACGTTCCACATAATTCCTCCTAGGTCGAATCGGTTTCAGTGTCCTGGACTCCATTCGAGAAAAGACAAACCTTGTGCACAAGTTGTCCATGACCAGACAAATGCCTAAACATTTTAATTATAAAACATATGCACGGTACAGAAACTAAAATAAAGCAATAAAAATCTCTATTCAGTGCTATTCCTATTGGCAACCCATCGATACCAAACCATTCCAAACCACAACCGGCTATTCCTTGGTATCAAACCACATCCATACTGTTTTCCATAAGAAATTGATACCACATAAATCTCGTGCATAGATGTATCTAACAATTTACAGTTCAGTGATCTAAATCTTAGCATTTACAACATACAATAATCCATGTTTACAACAACAGTAAAATATTCTATGTTCCTATAACAACAGTACAAGTAGACTGTAACATTCCATGTTTCTATAAAACAAGTTAAAGAGCAATTAGATTACTCTCTTTTAACTTGGCATTTTTACTTAGCATAAACAATCTCATGAAATATAGAAAAAAGACAAATAAGAGTTCTTATTATTAAGTGTAAAGGTAAAGAAGAGAATGATCAAAAACTGGCCACCAATGATGAATAGCCTTTCTGTCCCGGCCGAACAGATACTGATTAATTTCTTATAGGAATGATTTGTGTGATGTACGATCTTTTTAATTGGTATAACCCCATACAAACAAGTCTTGCTCCATAAACCATCTAAATCGACCAAATTACGCAAGTCTGCATAACCGCTCAAAACCCATGATTTCTCACACAACTCAAATCCAGTCAGCCTATTCAAACTAAGAAGCCAACACAATGCCTTAGCTCATAGCAGAACAATACACCAATCACAGAGATCTCTGAATGTATGCATGAATCCAAGTCCAATCAGGCCCTTCGAGCTAACAAACCAGCCCAATGTACCTCATGGAGTGGGATATTACACATTTAGTCGAAAAAAAAAATCAATGGGGTGTGTTTATATAAAGAAAGAGAGGAAGAGATCGTATTGTATCGCTCCCATCAAATACTTTACTATTATTCTTTACTCGATAAAATATGATATGAGCATATACAATAATATGTTATCATTATCTATTATTAAATATTGACATATAATTTATGATCTCTATTGAAATTGCGACTCAAATTGGGTACAAAATGTAGAAGATGAACTTAGATATATTCGAATAATCTGTAATTCTTGAAATGTACAACTTACGCTACATGTAATGAATTAAGAAATATTGCCAAATTGTCATTACTTTTTACAATAAATCAAAGGTTAAATGGTTGGGCCTGAATCAAAATAAATTAGAGTAATAAAAGTTTGACATGATTAAAAGATAAGAGAGCTTGGCACAACATTAAGGGGGCGTTTGGTACGCGGTATTTTTTTTTTCCCGGAAAAAATTTAAGATGGGAATCTATTACCACGTTTGTTTGGCATATAAAAAATTTATTCCCGGGAATTATAAATACCCGGGTAAATAGTTTACCCACAAAACATGGAAATTCTATCCCTTGAGAATAGGTGAGTTTTTTTTTTTGTTTTGCCCGGGCAAAAAAAAAAATTGTCTAAATTTGTTTCTTCTTTTTTGATCAATTTTGATTAGTTTTGAACATTTTTTTTCTTTTTTGTCGTTTTTATCGCTTTTTTTGTCATTTTTTGTCGTTTTTATCAAATTTTTGTCGTTTTAAGCAATTTTTTGTCGTTTTTACCCATTGTCTTTTTTGTCACTTTTTGATTATTTTTTGTCGTTTTTACCCATTTTTTGTCCTTTTTGTCATTTTTTGTCAATTTTTATCGTTTTAAGCGATTTTTTGTCGTTTTTGTCGTTTTTATCGTTTTTTGGTCATTTTTACTAATTGTCTTTTTTGTCATTTTTGTCGCTTTCGTCGCTTTTTACGGATTTTTTTTCGGTTTTGTCCTTTTTTTTGTTATTTTTTGTCGTTTTAACCGATTGTTGTCCTTTTTGTCGTTTTATCAATTATTTTTCGTTTTTGTCGCTTTTTTGTTATTTTTTTGTCGTTTAACCGATTTTTTGTTGTTTTTTGACGTTTTTGCCGCATTTTGGTTTTTTTGTCGTTTT
Source organism: Iris pallida (assembly GCA_029216955.1). Classification (NCBI taxonomy): domain Eukaryota; kingdom Viridiplantae; phylum Streptophyta; class Magnoliopsida; order Asparagales; family Iridaceae; genus Iris; species Iris pallida. The sequence continues at coordinate 7,210,568 of JANAVB010040018.1, read as the reverse complement.
TACCGATTTTATGTCGTTTTTGTCGTGTTTTAGTTATTTTTGTCGTTTTTACCCTTTTTGTTATTTTTTGTCGTTTATACATTTTGTCGCTTTTTTGTCATTTTGTCGTTTTAACTGATTTTTTGTCGTTTTTTGTTATTTTGTCGTTTTTACCGATTTTTTGTCGTTTTTTACCATTTTTTTCGTTTTTACCGATTTTTTTCGTTTTTACCGATTTTTTTATATTTGTTCATTTTTTTCGTTATTATTATTTTTTATTTTTTTACCGGGAATATTTATATTGTCACCAAACATGGGAATGTAATTTTCCAGGGAATTTAATTCCTTGGAATTTGATTCCCGGGAATATAGAATTCCCGGCTATATAGTATTCCGCATACCAAACGCCCCCTAAGTCTGTCGCTTATATCCTAGAGGATGCAAGTTTCACTTGCGAAAACAGCCTATTCATACATATTATGAGGGTAAGGTTGCACACATCTGGAGCCTTACCGGACTCAAGGAGTCATGTCATACTCGATGATTAGAAGATCAAGAAGTATAATAAAGGACCAAGTGAGAGCAGTTCAGCTTCATTTTGTTTGATAAGCTAAAGACTGCAAGTCAATATTAGACACTACTTCACCCAAAAGAGTTTGTGAGTGTATTGGGCATAGTGGGAATGAGAATATTGACAAAGATGAGTGGTAACATAATAGAAGAAAAGATAAGAAATGAGTACCTTCATGGGACGTTAGAAATGGAGTCAATTAAGGATAAACATGCAACAATGGATAATAACTACACCAGGTAGGAAGTGGTAGGGTTTTAGTTACAAGAGCTCCTAGGTCCTATAGCATTAGAATCAGGGTACAGTACACCAGAACGAACATGGATTTAGAAGTGAAGGAAATGAAAGTTAATGTTAATAGATGATACGACCTTTAAATAGAGAGCCAACTCCAAACATGGTGTGGCGGGCTGTAGGGCAAATCTGACAGCAGGATAAAAAGGCTATAAATCTCTAGGAAGAAGAACACGAACCTCAGAAAATGATCTCTCAACTCAATTCATCAGAAAATAACAATGTGTTCACAAGATATGTGGGCTCTAATTATCATCTCCAAAATAAACCCTAATCCTAAACAACTAATACAAATTCTCCTACATCTTCAAAAGAACTCAACCTCGAGTTTAGAAGTGAAGTTTTGAAACCATCCTAAGAAACAAATAAATATTTTACATAGACCTTCATGAATGTCTTCTTTTAATCTCCATAAATTCTTTGACATGAATCATCAATAGATTCTTGAATTATTGATATGTGCATATGAAAATTGGGTGTGTTGTGTTGAATATTTTATGTTGGTGGCAGCTCCTTTGGCGTGTTATCAACAACGATCTCCTTGAATTCTTCGAAGAGTGCAGTTGCTAATGACTCCTCTAATAGGGCTTCCTCTCCCTTCACAACCACCTCTTGTGTTTCTATACAATCTTAGACTTCATCAACTTATGAAAGACCAATATCTCAAGTTTCTTGAATCTTGTCATCTACAAATTCTTTTACAAGAGTGTATCTTGTCCAACTTCTGCTTCTTGAACTTTTTGTTGTGGGTTGCTAATGGGTGGTGGTTTACTTATGGAGATAGCTTGCTGATGTCGTGGAAGATAGAGGTAGTAATGGAAAATAGGGATATAGTGGAGGCAGCATTGACTCATTGTGAGGAAGATGGTAAAGAGGTGGTGGTAATGGTTTGACGGAGGAGCTCACTCATAACCATCAATTATAACATCGCATGTACAATTGGTACATGGCACATCGTCCTTCCAATCCTCAAGGCAGCAAACGTCTTGTTGATCTTCACAAGACTTTGCTCTTTTCGATTGAGGTATCCTCTTTTCTGTAGGTGGCAATTAGATCGACGGGTCTTATACCAGTTATAACTTAACAGAGAACGGAGGATACACATTATCCTATCTGGCATCAAGATTAAAAAAAAAAAAAAAACCTAGATATCTCTAGGAACTAGGAAGAACATCAACCTCAGAAAAATAATCACTAACTCAATTCGATAGAGGGAGGGAAAACAATGTGTTTACAAGATATGCACCCTAATCCGACATAAAAACTAATACTAATCATATTGAAGAACAAATCCGGCCCTATTTAAATAACCCAAAATATTATCTAAAGAAATCATATGCAAAGATTCTAGATAATAGATGAGAAAAAATCCTAATCAAACTAGCAGTCCTAAACTTATCTAGAAATTTATTTCAACTTCAGCAGCAGATTGGAATGAGTAAACAAACAAATCCAAAAACACTTCGAACATGGAAGTTGTAAAACTTTTTGTTATATTTCTGCCTTTGGCTGGTTCATCCAAAAAACAGCCACGTGCTGAAAGATACGGTTGATTTGCTACAGCTGTGCAGTGTACATCTGAACCTGAATATGTTTATGTAAGAACGAAACGTAAAGCGATATACTCTAATGGGGGTGAATAAAGTAGGCGGCAGAATATTAACTATTTAAAAAAGTTAGTAGCAAGATCACAGAAATATATCACGGATATGAAAATGTAAAAGTAAAGAGCAGAGAGCAAACGCAAACACGACGATGTATACTGGTCTCCCTCTTGTGAGGACTAATCTAGTCGAGAGAACTCTAGCTCCCGGTTGAAATCCACTATGAACTTCTACAGACGCGAGCTTTGATCCGAAGCACTCGACCAACTTCAATTGTGAAGCGTCTTACTTCTTGTCAAGCCTCTTGATTACAATCACTCTGAACTTCTAGACCGTACAGCACTGGCAAATCGACTAGATAATTGTAACTGGCTTGGAATTTGAAAATGAAAGCTTTGGAAGTCTTTGGAAGAACGTAGTAAGCTTAGAGAGAAGAGAAGAGAAGAGAAATTGAATTGGTGTTTTTAAATGGTAGAAATTATTATCTATTTATAGGATTTCCAAAGGAAGAATTCGGACAGAATTCGAACAGAATTCGGACAGAATTCTTTGAGAGAATCTCGGCAAATAGTCGTTGCATCCAGAACTGCGGGAAGACTGGGTTCAAAATGTACCGTTCTACCAACCGAACTCAGGACGAATTCGCCCAGAGTTCTACTGGTTCAGAATGGGTGAATTTGGATTTTGAAACTCAGGTTTTGGGCTTTCAAATATTCAAGTAGTTAGGACTTTTGGTTTTGGGCTTGTTTTCAAAACGGATGGGTATTTTTGAAAACGTTTTTGGGTAGCCTATTTGCCAGTACGACTCGGTATACATTGTATTTTCTAGACTCGATAAAATGTGAAAAATACATTGATAAATGAAAATACATACGCAATGACAAACGCGGCTCCAAGTCTTGAACAGTAGCAGCAGCAGTTCTAGCAGTTTATCCAAGTAGCCCTTATATCGAGACAGGGTTATATCAATTATTAAAATCTGGTTCGACTATGACCAATGGGCTAACAATCTTCCCATTTTGATAATTGACAAACCTTGACCGATATAACATCTTAATCTTGATTTGACAAAAATATCAAAACGTTTGGTATTGTTTTGGTATTGTCTCCTCTTGGTAAAAGTTCATGAAAAGATGTTAGATTTTTTTCTCCCCCATTGTCACTTAGCAAAATAATTGCAAAGAGAGAAGCTCCCCCGCAATTCATGCATAAGTAACAAACGTTGAAAAAATGCAGAAATATAAAGATAATAGACAAATTTTACAGACAGTTTATGAAAGAAGCAGTAGCTAAAAATTAATGCTAGCATAATTGCATACCAAAAAGAGACAAAATACTGAAATGAAAGTGCATAATAAGAGTTTGACAAACATCAACTCAGCATAGCAAACAGTCATAAAAGTGCATAAAAAATACTAAAACTATCTTGGAATGTAGAAACATTTCCAAGAATACATAGTCATAGACAGAGTCTAAATAAGATAACATCTAGACAAGTGCAGTAACGTCTAGATCAAATCCTCGTCATCGTCAGTACGATCAGCAGCAGCACCATGTCCAGAAGGACCAGCTCCAGAAGTGCCAGCTCCATGAGAGGGGTGTGGAGTAGCACCAGAACCACGGTACCAATCATATGCGTTACCGGGCTCGAAGAAATGATAAACCGCCTTGTCCTCATAGCGGTAGACAGAAACAGTAGGAGCTCGTGGAAGAGAACTGGCATGCTGACCAATCTGGACAAAACGCAGATCCGCAAAAGAGTTTGCAAGAGCCTGAAACCGACTGGCATCGCGGAATTCACGCTCCCTCAATGTGTCAGTAACAAACGCTCACAAAGAGTTGTGCTCATCCAGCTGAGCACGCCGCATATCATCTAAATGCTGATGAAGACCCTCAAATGATGTAGGGTAAGTCTGAGGTGGAGGAGGTGGTGTAGTAGGAGGAGGAGGGACAAATGCACTGCGACGAGATAGCTGAAGATATTTGGGCTCGGAGTCACAAGCACAAGTAGATAAGTCGATCTCAAAATGCTGGAAGATGATATGAAGGATCATCGCGTAGAGGAGATTTATGTTCCTTTCACGACACCTAGCCATCATCTGGATAATCGTCTTAGGAACAGAAAAGAAAATCTTATGACGAATGTGATATAGAGCAGACATTTCAAGACTAGTTACATCATCTTTTGAAGTGGATTTTAGTAGAATAGTGGAATAAACAATACGATACAACTCATAAAAGAACAAGTTCAAGTATATGGCTTTGAACTTGCCAGGACGGACAGGTTCAGGAGCACAAAATTGAGTCTTGAAATCATTTAAAGTCGTATCGTTTGGAAATTCAAAGTCAGTGATATCGACAAACGGCTCACCTATATTTAGAATTTGTAGGATCTTTGCTAAGTCATTATCATTTAATTGAATATATATGCCTGCGACACGGCTCTTAACAGAATAAATATTATCGGCTAAAGTAAAGTTGCAGTAAAATAGCCGAATAGCATTTGTGGCAATGGAAAAAGAGTGTGTACCAAGGTTGTACAATCCCAAAGTTTCAAAATAGGTTTTATGATATGAAAAAATCGTCCACTTTATCGGTACGCAGGGGCATATGTTACGAATTAAAAAATCTGCATACCATAACAACGATTGTTCAAGAGTTTCGAAGAAAAACTCATTGAACGTCCTGTCGTCCGTTTGGACGGGCGAAAAGAGAGGGACGGACGAAAAGAGAGATTCTTGGATAGGATTCGAAGATGAGGCTTCTTTACTAGCCGTCTTCTTTCTCTTTAAGAGATTATGGATCCTAGGCATGATCTCTAATGAAATTTCTATGAAAAACGAAATAAAGAGACGGAAAGATTGAAGAGATTATACCTTCTCAAAATCAAGTATGTAGAAGAGGCGGCGATTCTCCACTCGAATCCAAAATTTGGAAGCAAAATTCCAAAAGAAATAAGAAAAATCGAAGGTGAAAGATTTAGGGTTTCGGAACAATTTCGCGCAGCTGCTGCTTTGGAGGATGAGGAAGATGAATAGAAAGGGGACCACTAAATTATGTTTAAAAACACCCGACGTCAGTCGAACTCTGGCTGAATTCATGCCGAGTTAGCCTGGGGCTATTTTGAGGAATTTTTGCACAGAAAAAAATGTCACTTTGTATTCATCATTCCTTTTCAATTATTTAATTTCAAGTTTAGTAATTTTAAATTTCAATTAATATGATTAAAATTATTTTACGAATTAAATTTTATTACGCAGCGACTGTCTCAGATTAGTTGTAGGGATACTGTCCCAGCTAACGGAGGTTCACAGGGGCTTAAGTACCGCTTCGCTTTAGCCGTAGCCGTGGTGACAGATAAACCCTTTATAGACTTGTCTCAAAAACAGTTTTTACATATTGAAAAATAATTCATAAGATAAAATCAATTAATATTATTGACATCTAAAATTTCTAATTCTCGACGTAAATAATTGAATCGATCTTCCGCTAAAGGTTTTGTAAAGATGTCAGCCAATTGATTCTCTGTGTCTATGTATTCTAGATTTGTCTCCATTTGTTTGATAGTCTCTAAGAAAATGATATTGAATCTCAATATGATTAGTGCGAGAGTAACATACAGGATTCTTAGTCAAGTTAATAGTATTAGTGTTGTCACAGAAAATGGGTATGTGTATAGTGTAAACCAAAGTTTTCTAAGGTTTGCTTCATCCACAAAATTTGTGTAGAACGTCCTGTGGTGATATACTCAGCCTCAGTAGTCGATAATGCGATAGAATTTTATTTTTTACTAAACCAAGAGACTAGAGCCTTACCTAGGAAATGACATGTGTCGTAGTACTTTTTATATTCACTTTGCATCCAGCAAAATCAGCATCCAAGTAACCGGTTAGGTCAAAGAACGTGGTTTTGGGTACCATAAGCCAACAGAAGAAGTGTCTTTAAAGTATCAAAAGATACACTTAACTGTACACAGGTGTAATTCCTTAGAATTAGCTTGAAATCTTGCACACAAGCAAATACTAAACATTATATCAGGGCGACTAGCAATTACATAAAGTAAACTACCAATCATACCTCGATACTTACTTATGTCGACTGGTTTGCCTTGTTCATCTATATCGAGCTTTGTTGAAGTTGACATTGGAGTACCAAGAGGTTTGACAGATTCCAGATCGAACTTCTTTAACAAATCTTTTACGTACTTAGCTTGATTAATGAACGTCCCATTATTAGTCTGTTTGATTTGCAACCCGAGGAAGAATTTGAGTTCTCCCATCATGCTCATTTCAAACTCATTCTGCATACACTTAGAGAATTTTTGACAGAAAAATTCATTAGTAGATTTAAAGATAATATCATCAACATAAATTTGAATTAAAAGTAAATTACAATTAAGACTTTATAAAAAGTGTAGTGTCAACCTGGCCTTTTGAAACACCATTATCCAGTAGAAAAAAGCTTAGACGGTCGTACCAAGCACGAGGGGCTTGTTTCAAACCGTATAAGGCTTTATTCAACTTGAATACATAATCAGAATTTTTGAAATCAGTGAAACCTGGAGGTTGAGCTACATAAACTTCTTTTATAAAACCGTTAAGAAATGTGCTCTTTACATCCATATGAAAAAATTTAAAGTTATGAAAACATGTAAATGCACATAACATGCGAATGGATTCTAATCTCGCAACTAGGACATAGGTCTCATCATAGTCGATACCTTCCTCTTGGTTGTATTCTTGAGCTACGAGTCGAGCCTTGTTATGAGTGACTAAAGCATTCTTATTTAATTTATTTCGGAATACCCAGCGGGTGCCAATGACCGGATGATCAATGGACTTGGGAACAAGCTCCCAAACTTGATTCTGTTCAAATTGGTTTAATTTTTCTTGCATAGCATCTAACCAGTAATTATCACTACATGTTTCATCAATAGTCTTAGGTTCTAGCTGTGAAATAAATGCAACACAAAAAGCTATATATCTGGTAGAGGAACGAGTACTTACACCCTTGGTGATCTCACCGATTACCAAGTCCTTGGGATGGTCAGCCATAAACTTCATCATTTTTGGCAAACTCTCAAGGTAGCTGGTTCCGATTTTTGGTTCTATAGGTGCCTTGCTTGGTGTACGGATGTCTTCATCATCATTATCGTCGATCGTCTGTTGATTTAATTCGTCGAAAGTGACGTTCATTGATTCTTCGATGATCATTGTCCTTTTGTTGAAGACTCGGTACCCTTTGCTTTTGGCCGCATAACCTAAAAAGATACCTTTATCGACCTTTTCGTCAAATTTACCTAGATTTTCTTTTGTATTAAGAATAAAACATTTACAACCAAAGATTTTGAAATAAGAAACAGTGGGTGTTCTATCAAACCATAACTCATAGGGAGTCTTCTTCGATTTAGGTCGAATTAGAACCCTATTGAGATCATAACAAGCTGTATTGACAACTTCTGCCCAGAAATATTTGGGTAGACTAAACTGGTTTAACATTACTCTAGTCATTTCAGATCGAATTCTGTTCTTACGTTCCACAACTCCGTTTTGTTGTAGAGTCCTAGGACAGGAGAACTCGTACAAATATTCGTATGTGTCACAAAATTGCTCAAACTCTGCATTCTCGAATTCGCCGCCATGATCACTTCGAATACGAGTGATATGAATCCTTTCTCATTTTGGACTTTCTTGCAAAATGAGACGAATTCAGATAGTGCATCGTTCTTGCGTACGAGAAAGTATACCCACGTGTATCTAGAAAAGTCTACTATTACAAATGCATATAACTTACCACCTAGGCTAGCAATTCTACTATGCCCAAATAAATCCATATGCAGTAATTGTAGAGGTCTAGTGGTACTTACAGCATTCTTGGACTTAAATAGGGATCGAATAGCTTTGTTCTTTTCACATTCACTACATACCGTATCCTTCTTGAAAACAACGTCCGGTAAGCCTCATACCAGTTTCTTCGTGAATCTCGAAATTGTATCCATATTTGCATGACCGAGTCTCATATGCCATAGTTGACTCTCATCGTTCTTGGCTAGTAAGCATCTACATGCTTTGTTAGCATCTTCCAACAAATAGAAAACATATATATTGTCTTCTCTAATACCTTCAAAGATAGTACTACCAGTTAAGCTATCAACTATAGTACATTTGTCTTTGACAAAGTTAATACCATAATCATGGTCAGCTAAATGGCTTATGCTGAGTAGGTTATGTTTTAACTCAGTTACTAGACAGACATTTAATCAAAGGGTAGGAAGTCTTACCAATATTGTCGATACCTACTATATACCCTTTAAAGTTATTACCGAAGGAGACGTATCATTCTTTCTTCGACAGTGTTGCGAATAGAGAAGTATCACCGGTCATGTGCCGTGAGCAACCGCTGTCGAGGATCCACTTGCTTCTAACATAAGTAGGGTGTTCCACCTACAAAAAAGTTTACAGATGAAACTTTTGGTACCTATTTCTTGTAGGATCCGGATATGTTAGTCTTTGGTATCCATGCACATATATTCAAATCAACTTTCTTGCTCTACATGCAGGAGAAAAATGACCAATTGTACCACAATAGTGACATCTAGCATGATGAGTGTTAGGTGCAGTGTGTTGTGCATGATTGGTAGGTCTTGACTTTCTAGTTGGATACTTGTAGTAGAATGCATGTCGATTAGTCTTCTTGGGCAAAGGTTTGGTTGTGTTTGGTTTAACAGTATTGGGTTTGACTGTGTTTCGATGTTTCGGTAATTGACACATGTTATGGTAGGAAGTAGCAACTTCAGGCTATTTTTCTAGCCTAATTTTCAACTTTTTGGAAGTGTCATAAAGTGTGTTGTAGTCGGCAGTGAATTCATCATTTCTGACTAGTGCACATTTATGGCTCTTCTTCTCTTTGAGTAAAGTCTTCCTCAAGTTTAGTAATGGTCTTGTCTTTTTCTTCGGATAATCGTGTAGACTCGTATAGTTACAACTTGACAGAAGAAAGCTCACCATTCTCACTAGGGTTTACATTACTTCTAACCTCAGCTAGTAAGTCGGTAAGTCTTCCTATTTCACCTTTGTACTCTTTGAGTACCTTCTTAGAGTTATGGTACTTGCTAAGCAGCTTTATGTGGTCATTTAAAAGGTCACTAAAGGCTTCACCTAATTGTTCAAAAGTAAAATCATCATATGTATCAAACAGAGGGTTTGAGTTTACCTGATCATATGCCATCAAGCATACATTTGCAGCGTCGACTGATGGTTCATTTTCTGAGTCGTTGGCTTCACTTTCATGCCATATATTGGTGTTGGCATATCTTCTAGAAGTAGATTTCTTCAAGTAACTCTTTTCATATTTATTGCCCTTCTTGGTTGATGATGATGTTGTCGGACGGTCCTTCTTGATGTGTCCTTTCTTCATGCAACCGTAGCAAGATTGGATCTTCTTCATTGTTGCTATTATTGCTATTGTGTTCCTTTGTTCTTTAGTTGAATCTCATGAACTTCTTGAACTTCTTTACCATGAGTGCTTGATCCTCAGTGTCGGAATCACTGTCGTCAGAATCTTCTTCGACAATTCTTCGTTGTTGAACTTTAAGGGCGACCGATTTTTCCTTTGGTGCAGCGTCTTCAAAGTCTTGAAGTTCCAGCTCGTGAGTGAGTAGCTTTCCCATAAGCGTTTCAAGAGACATGGTAGTGAGGTCGTTTCCTTCAATAATTGTTGTAGCATTCAAAATCCAGTTCTTTATGAGAGCTCGTAGCAACTTCCGAATCTTCTCATGATTATTGTATTCCTTGCCTAAGGAGGACAAAGGATTTACAATATCTAGAAATCTTGTAAACATTTGCGTAACGGATTCGTTTGGCTTCATCTTGAACGCCTCATACTCTTGAGTAAGTCTACTGATCTTAGACTCATTGACTTGTGTCATGCCTTCATGTGTAACTTCGAAAAGTTTCCACACTTCATTGGATGTTGTGCATGTAGACACCATGTTAAATTCAGTCCTGTCTAAAGCACATTAATAGCACGTGTGTCAAGACTGGCATCTTTCTTTTCAGAGTCAGTGTACTTATCATGTGCTTTTCAACCAATTCTCCGTTAATAAGAACTTGGGGAGGCTTTTTATAGCCATCAACTACAATGGACCATAGGTCGAAATCTAGAGATTTCAAGAACTCATACGTGTTTTCCAGTAATTGTAGTTAGTACAATCAAACAGTAGGGGTCTGTTTGTGGCTTGGCCTTCACTTGTGAATTTCATAGTTGCCATATGTGATATAGTGATCTTATGTAACAATAGTTATAATAAATAAAATAATAACAATGTTACCTCGCTTTACCTGTATAACCTGCTCTGATACCAATTGTAAGAACGAAACGTAAAACGATATACTCTAGAGAGGGGAATAGAGTAGGCAGCGGAATATTAACTATTTAAAAAAGTTAGTAGCAAGACCACAGAAATATATCACAGATATGAAAATGTAAAAGTAAAGAGCAGAGAACAAACGCAAACACGGCGATGTATACTGGTCTCCCTCTTGTGAGGACTAATCCAGTCGAGAGAACTCTAGCTCTCGGTTGAAATCCACTATGAAAAACTGTAAGTTTTCATACGAAGTCCTTGCAACTTCTACAGACGCGAGCTTTGATCCGACGCACTCAACCAACTTCAATTGTGAAGTGTCTTACTTCTTGTAAAGCCTCTTGATTACAATCACTATGAACTTCTAGACCGTACCGTACTGGCAAATCGACTAGAGGATTGTAACTGACTTGGGATTTGAAAATGAAAGCTTTGGAAGAACGTTGTATGCTTAGAGAGAAGAGAAGAGAAAGTGAATTGGTATTTTTAAATGGTAGAAATTTTTCTCTATTTATAGGATTTCCAAAGGGAGAATTCGGACAGAATTCGAGCAAAAAATTTTGAGAGAATCTCGACAAATAGCCGTTGCATCCGTAACTGCGGGAAGACTGGATTCAAAATGTAACGTTCCACTAACCGAACTCGGGACGAATTCGCCAGAGTTTTGCTGGTTCAGAATGGGTGAATTTTGGTTTTAAAACTCAGGCTTTGGGCTTCCAAATGTTTAAGCAGTTAGGGCTTTTGGTTTTGGGCTTGTTTTCAAAACGAATGGGTATTTTTGAAAATATTTTTGGGTAGCCTATTTACCAGTACAACTCGGTGTACAATGTATTTCTTAGACTCAATAAAATGTGAAAAATACATTAATAAATGAAAATACAAACGCAATGACAAATACGCTCCAAGTCTTGAACGGTAGCAGTAGCAGTTCTAGCAGTTCGTCCAAGTAGCCCTTATATCGAGACAGGGTTAGATCAATTATTAAAATCCGATTCGACCATCAATGGGCCAACAGTTTACTCCAAATACTCCTACATCAAAGCATTATGGATAAGGCTTTCTTACTGCCATTTACATGACATCTAGAGATTGCTATTTATTATTCTTATCTGAACTTCTGACATTTGATAGCAAAAATAAATAAGAAGCCAGTATATCATGGGAGAATAATCAATAAGTGACAGCAATTTTTAAAACCATTACCTTTATATGTAAACTCGATTTTTGTTCATAGGAATCAAGTCATTCATGACATAAGTCATTCCCATATACCAATGGATTAGTATTGTGTTAAACCTGATACTTGGAGTGTTCAACATAATAATGATATGGATCCATATGCAATCCAAAATAGAATGGATACGGATTTAGATTCATGGCCTGATTACTCATTGTGGATGGTTTCAGATTATGACTAACAAAATCCAAACAGATCAGCTGCAACCCAATGAATCATTTGATCTTAACCTAAATATCCTCATCCATGTTGTATAATATCATTATACTTTCCTTCTCCTTGAGGTAAGGTATATACTAGTCATTAGTTTATCAAGGAAATCATTCATCTCCACCATATGTTCATCGAGGATTTAAAGGTTGTTATGTCGAGTACGCAAACAGATGCACATTTGGAACAACTACACCTTCCTCTTATATATAGCAAAACAAATATTGGTGACCTCACTTCACAAAAGCTCATATATAACATCCTCGAAAATGTCGTTGCCAATCATAATTTTACTTGGTTCATGTAGAAGCCCCAACCTAATTAACATCACCTTGGTGCGGATTTCCCAGTCACCTAACAAGATCAAAATCGTATGTCTGATATATGTATGACGAGCAAAGTGGCCCCATGTTTCTTTCCAAGAATATTATATAGGAACACAACAAGAAACATCCCAGTTAATAGTTTTAACGTAAAATAGATTGGAGGCAATCTTAATAACTTTCGACCACTAAGGATACCGTCGCCCATGACTTTTAAAAAATATGTATTTTTTTAATTTAAATGAAGTTGGTTTATAAGTACATCAACATAAAGTATCAAACTAACATGTTCCTACTGACCAGCGATTGACAGATAATTTTAACTTCCCACGAACTATTTCGGTTTGGAGTTAATAAATAATAATGAAAAAAAAAATTAATTTATAGTATTTCATGCACCAACTACCAAGTCCAAGAATAAACTTATGATCTATTCTATTAAATGGTCACTTTCCTTTTTCACTTGAGCATCATTATTGATCCAAGGTCACAGAAGCTCCTAGTAGTTGACGTATTAATGACTTCTCCAAAGTTGAGCATGCAACAAGTCTAAAGTACATTTGATTGACCACTTTCAGAAATTTATGATGTGAATCATACATATTGCCCAAATGTCAGAAGATTTGCTAAGCATCCTAATCCAGACAAGATGCCTCAAAAAAATTTATTTTTTTAAAAGAAGTGGTTTCAAGATTTAGGGTTAAACTGATACAAAATATTAAAAAACTCAACTTCAAATGAAGCAAAAGAACGAGAGCACATAATACATTTCCTAAAGACAAATGTATGAATCACTGACATGACATTACCAGCAAACCACCTACAACCTACAAAAACTGACTTTATCAGTATTGTCAACTATCGGGCTTCTCCAAACCTTTGTTACGATGAAGAAAAGCTACCTAACACTTAAGGTAACTATATTGTTCAGTTTTCCAGTGGCACTGGCCAATTGTGTAATGCCCTACTTCGCGCGGTGCATTGTTCTAGTTTGTTAGCTCGAAGTATGCGAAGGAATCATCCAGAGATCTATGTGATCGGTATTATGCTTCGTTCTGTGTGGAGACAGTGTGTTGGATTCTTGGTTTGATTTGAGTAGAATGATTGGATTGTGTTGTGCGAAAAATTGCGAGATTTGAACGGTGATGCAGAGTTGCTTAATTTGGTCGGATTGATAGTTTATTGGAGCAGTACTCGTTTGTATGGTTATACCAATTAAGAAATTCATGCATCACATCAAATCATCTATATGAAAAATCATTCGGTATCTGTTCGATCAAGATAAATAGGCATTTCTTCATGGTGGATGGTTTTGGTCATTCTCTCATTTACCTTCATACTTAATAAAATTGAACTGTTTGCTTGTCTTGTTTGCTATGTTCCATGAGTTGTTAATATTAATAAAACGAACCAAGATAAAAGGGATTAATAGGATTGTTGTATAGATACATATCGCATGACTATTTTATTGTTGTTATAAACATGGAAGATAGCGTTGTTATATATCTGGTTGTATATCGTATAGTTTATGCAGAGAAGCAAAAGGGTAAGGATGTGACTTGGTGTCATGGTAAGGTGTGGATGTGTGGCTTGGAGCCACGGAGTGGTGTAGATGTGATTTGGTGTCACGGAACGGTTGGTTGCGGTCGTCAATCGAAATGTGTTGAGTAGAGATATGTATTTGCTTTATTTTGATTTATGTACCAGTTTAACTGTTCACACATATTGCATGGTTATGGACAACTTATGTATAAGGTTTAGCTTTCCAAGAACGGTTGTCGGGACAATGGAACCAACTCAACCTAGGAGAAAATTATGTGGAACGTGCATCACGCACGGCATATTGCGGTACCTTTAGTGGAGCTAACTACTCGGACTGGAAGGATAAGTCACAATACGGGAATTTTGAGACCTTCGGTGGGGTTCACTATATGCATGACATGGATCGTCATCTTACAAGAGATAGTCCAAGATGGCTTGTGGTGCCAGTAACTTGATATAGGCATAGACACTTGACATATTTATACATTTCTATATTTATGAAGGCTAACAAATGTATTATCCAGGGACACACTTATGACACTTTTATTAATTATAAATAGTATCATTGTAAGCAGGGAATGATGGTAAGTATTGCTTAAGATCTATTATATTGAGTGACACTTTTATGCTTATAAACATGTATGCCGCTGAATTCTAAATTGATCCTAAGGCAAAATTAGAAAAGACTACATAATATGTATGCACTCACATAAAACAACGTGTTAGTTTTAGGTAAGTTTGGTTAAAGCCACTAACCAATGCATTCCCCAATGTGCTGAAATGGGGGAAGCTATTTTGACGTGCTAAGACGTTGGAGCTCAGTTGGCGCTTGAAGTTGTTCGGCTGAAAATGTCTTTCTGTCATAACCTTAAATTTCTATTTTAATTATTGGTATTTTAATTATTTTCAACCATTCAGAAACTATTTTTCTATAATTATTTCTCAAAAAATAAAAATAAATAAATTATATATTTACATATAGTGTAAATGAATAAATCAGAATTTTTCCAAAACTCCCCTCATGCAAAATCTATTTTTGCATTTTACATTAAATGTTAAGTGTCAACCATGCATGGGGGAATTGCCACATGGCATTCTCTCCCCATGACAAAGCTTTAGGGGTATTCTGGTCTTTTTCTAAAATTGTTCATTCTTTTTTTTATATGAATGAGAATGGAGAATGAAAATTCATTCTCTTCCCATTTCATTTCCAGGTACACTCTAATCCCTCTTCTTCTTCTTCTTCTTCTCCTTCTTCTTCCATTCTTATTTTCTTTCTTCTTCTTCTTTCCCTGTCCTTGCTGCCCTTGCAGCCATTACTGCTGCTACTGCTACTTGCTGCGCTGCTGCAATTGCTGCGCTGCTGCTGCCGCGCCGTCGGCGCCGCCGGCGCCGCCGCCCGGTCGGCCACCGGCCGACCCTTCCCCCTTTTCTTCATCTTCTTATTCTTCTTTCTCTTCCTCTCCATCATCCTCTTCTCAATTTCTTCTTTCTCCCAATTTCAAATCCAATTTCTTTTTCCTCTCCTAGGTTATGGTAATAATCCAATTCCAAATTTTGTGTTATAGGCTCTGAATTTGGAGAACCTCTCTCTTAAAGGAACATCCAAGGATCAAGGCAAGTTCTTCCCCCTTCCTCTTCATTCCTCTTCTCAAATTTCCTCCCAAGAATATTTCTAGGGTTCTAATTTTAACCCAAATTCAATTTGTGCCCTAGGTGCTGATTTGGGACTCTAGGAAGAACTTCCTCTAGGAAGCACTCTAAGAACTCAAGGCGAGCCCTCCTACTCCTTCCTCTTGATAATTGGTTTTCTAAATTACTTCTTGAGTATTATAGTATATATATATATAAATATACATTTCTGGGAATTCATTAATTCATGAACAAAATCTAATTTTTGTGAAATTACAAATGTGAGTGCTAGGAATACCTTGCTAGAATTCACTCATGATTGTGTATATACTTAAATGTGTGAATTAGACACGATGTTGGACACATCATGAAAAAGAAGGACACTTCCGATATTTTAAAAACTCTTGTTATGGATATGTAGATGTATGTAGTTGTTTTACTATAAACATTGATATATATATTTATATACACATGTATATGTATGTCAAAACCAAACATGCTAGTAAATTATATCCCCTCACACTATGACACAACTTGGATACAATCATATATGTAGAATTTATGCATATAAGGATTAATACATACAAATCAAGAAGTCTTGTATAAATATACACACATCATATATCTTTGATACACCCTTCCAAGATATGAAAACTTGATTAATTACCAATTTTATTTAATATTTCATTTCTGTCCAGATTTTGATTTTAAGATAAAATGACCCTTATTGTCATAAAAACATAACAAGAAAGGTTATTTATGGATACCGGTTAAATAGGTTACCATACTAGTTAACTCTTCAAGTGAAAAGACTATTTTTGTACACTCAAGAAGTCTACTAAATTATTAAGTTAAGATTTTGTGCTTAGTTTTGTAAACAACTAACATTTGACCTACAATATTCTCTACTTACTAATTTGAGTTTTCTTGAACTTGGAGTATAAAAAAAAAAAAAAAAAGGACATATGCTAAAATTTTAATCTTATTGCTTGCTTGCTCGCCAAGGTAAGAAAGCTACTTTATTGTGCATAACTTTGTTATAAATTGCGTGTCGGTGTTGAGGGTTGCTCCACCGAAGGGGTCGGCGTGCCCGGATGTTATTTCTTTTGTGTTTACTTGTATCGGATTAATTTCCGGGTCAGTAAATACAAAGGAGACTCTGCCGAAATTTTTGAGAATTTCCAGAGTTGGTATTTTCGACAAACTCGGATTTCTTGAAAAATTTGACTCTAGTTCTAGACCACTTGAACCATCCATCTCCGACCTATAATATCGGAGGGATTCTTGGAATCATGTCCAATTGAATATCTTGGAATTTTACCTTGGTTCCAATATTCTCGGACTACTTTAGTTTCGGAAAAGACGAAAACTAATATTTGAAAGCGACTTGACTTCTAGGACTCCCGATTGGGAGATAGTTTCTCTGAAGTCTAAATGTTTAGAATAGATTGCATGGGGTTTGGGAGAGAAACCATTGGATCACACCCGGCTGACTTCTTAGCAATATCATTTTTTTCATTTTCGTACTGATCAGTCCCTGATACGGTGTTCGTGCGGCCGTGCGAATATCCGGGGTGAGGCTTAGCTCACTTTCTTGATCGCAATTGGACATCCAGGTCCTGAGTTTCAGCTCAGCTATCCATTTGCACATTACCCTGAGTTTCAGCTCAGAATATTTGATAATTCATTAGATATCCAGGCCCTGAGTTCAGCTCAGCTCTCTAATGAATGGGTTCGATATTCTTGGAAAAGTCCAAGTCATACGAACTTCTTGATTATAACACATGATGCGATGACTCGACCCAGATGATTCGGAAACCACTCATGATGTTATCTTGCTTGTAATCACATCAATATGTGATAGTACAGACGGCTGGAGTATCTAAGCACCAACCCGTTTTGTACGAGCCTGATCCCGGGCAAAATGGGGTTATTGTTGAGATGCTAGGCGAGTGTGTGTGATCCAGGAGTTTCTCTAAATTGCATTTAAGTCTAGAAAGATCTTGTCGTGTCCTTGTGACATTAATTGAGTATCACTTACTTTTGACTAATATCAAGGAATGAATTAATCACTCTGGATACTAAATCTTGTTCACTTGTCTTATTATTACGTTCATAACTCTTTCCTTTGACTGAGGGCTTGCTCGTCGTATTGACGACCTAGTTTTGTTCACTAGGGACTAGAGAAGATCATGATGTGGATCAAGCGTACACGGAGAATGATCTCTACGAATGAAGTGGAACGGATGGAATGTAATTTCATTTGATAATATTTTCAATTATGTAAACTATGTGTTGAAGACTATGAATCAATCATGTGTTTGAAGACAGTGAACTAAATATGTAAAATATGTGTTTTGATGGATTCTAGACTACATATGTAATATTCCTGGATCAATGAATGTTATGTAATTGTGGAATTCTGTGATTATTCCTTTATCTATGCCTATCCCGGACCTTACAGGCGACAATCGCAGGGTACATTTCGGAACACATTGTACAGTTGCGTAGCCTGGGGAGAGGTATCACGTGCCTCGTGTCATTCTGGGAACCGGGGCGTGACACGTCTCTTTTGGTTGGTGGCCCATGCAGGTCTAGTCTTTAAGGATAGTGTATAGGTTAAGGAGAATGTATAGGTAGATAATAGATATTCTAAGGACTCACTTGAAATACCCCAGGACATAAATGTTTAAGTTGAAGATTGAATTCCTAAATTAAAGAATCGAGGATTATGCAAGGATTTGGGATATGAATCTTGGTTGAACTTTATTTAAACATTGATGATGTATTATTTCTTGTCATAGATTTCTAATTCAAGGATTTTTAGGTATAGGTCATGGCCCGATTTATGCCGAGCATCTTTTGGGACGGGAGTGACAGAACCTTTTACGGTTACGAGCAATTCGCCCGGAAGGCCTGGCTAGTGGTAGACGACGCGGAACTCCCAGTATTCGGAGTTTACTTTCATCGTCTGCGTCCCAAGATCCGGGACATTGAAGATGGGGCAGAAATTTATTGGGAGAAGGAACTACGTTTGATGTTCTTCCTTGCGAAGGACGGTCCCTCTCCCTTCACTTATGGGTATGATGGGACCATCAGCGAGTGGGAAGAAACTAACCCCTACGACAAGATTTTGGAGATCACTTACATGAAGCTGACTAGGGGTTAGTCAGGATGACTGGAATATGGGATAGCTTTTTGTCTGCTGTACTACATTTTGACGGATCAGCAGATATATGTATATGTATGTGTAGGAAGATATGTTGTGGAGGTGTAGAGGGGGAAATTTTTTGTCTGTTGTATTATATTTTGGAAATTACAACAGATGTATATAGTTTTGTATAGGGTTAGAGTATAGAAGTCGTAAGGACTTCTTTGTGAAGCATATTGTAATCATGTTTTGTGCAATGAATGAAATATGCTTCTTTTGGCTTGACTATCTTAATTGTGATTACCTTTTTCTCATTTAGCAATTAAATTCTTTAAGATTCTCCTTTAAATTTTGCATTAAGAATTTCCCGTCCTTAATATTTAGGAAATGTCTTCTTCGCCAAATCCCGACACATTGCAAACAGAAACCACCGAGATGCGTCCGGCAGACGCTATGGAAAATTTTCAGAAAATCTTGGCAGCCAACACCCAACAAATCCAACTTTCCCAAGCTGTGTCTGCAAAGCTACTGGAAAGGCTGGATGTCGCAGCTGCTCCTAAAGCTGGGACCCTTTCAGATTTCAGGACGATTAAGCCCCCAGAGTTCAAGGGGACTGAAACTCCTATGGAAGCAGCACAGTGGATTAGGACCACAGAAGGGTTGCTGAAGGGCTCGAAGATCGCGCCAAATGACATAGTGTCTCTTGTAAGGATTCAACTGAAGGACGTTGCCGACATCTGGTGGAGCTCCTTACACCCGGAGGAGTCAGATGAGATTGTATCATGGAAGAAATTTAAGGAAGAATTTGAAGAGAGATTCTTTCCCCCAAGTGCCAAGATGGAGCTGGAAAGGAGATTCCTACACTTGAAACAGAATAAGACATATGTCGATGTATACTCGGCGGAATTCACAAGGCTAAGCCGGTATGCTCCAAGCTTGGTGACTACGGAGAAGGCAAAGGTGGTTCGATTCATGGAAGGGCTGGACGATAAGCTGAAGATGAAGGTTGCCCCCTACAAATGTCAGACTTACGCAGAAGTGGTCGAAGCTGCTAGAGACCAAGAAAGGATGCAAAATGATAAGAACAACTCGAAGGCGGCAGGACAAAAGCGGAGTCTGGAGACCAGCTCACCTCAAGGAAGGACCTCGGGACAAGGACAACAGAAGCGTGCTCAACATGAGCAGAATAGAGTCACGCTAAGCTGTTCTTACTGCGGGAAGTCCGGGCATACAAAGAGTAACTGCAGAAGACTTCAAGGGAAGTGCTTGAAGTGTGGATCCTCCAACCACCGGTTGAACCAATGTCCCCATAACAATAGAAGATCTGTAGCACAGAATAATACACGGGGACCAAGAGCTGCAAACCAGGGATTTCAACAAAGGCCTTTCTTTCAAAGCAATGAGCCCAGGTTTAATGCTGCTGCAGCACCACAAGCACAAGGTCATCAGCAGAGACCGGCATTGGCACCACAGGCGCATCAATTCCATCAAGCTCAAAGGGCTAATCAGAATCACAACAACAGAAAGAAGAAGAATCACGGCCAAGCCTTTATGATGGATAGCAATGAAGCTGGAATTGCGGGAGACGTGGTGACAGGTACTATACTCGCTTCTTCTAGCCCTGCATCAGTATTGTTTGATTCTGGAGCTACTCATTCCTTCATATCTGCATCATTCATAACTGAGTATAAAATTGAGACTCAACCTCTAGCTAGAAAATTGAAAATCCTTACGGGCAATGGTGTAGTAGAAGTGAGTCGAATTTGTAGAAATTGTCCAATCAAGATGGGAGGAGCAAGCTTCCGAACTAGGTTATTGGTCTTTCCCATGGACAACTATGATATAGTATTTGGAATGGATTGGTTAATAGCAACCTCAGCAATCATTGATTGTGGTCAAGGAAAGGTTCAGTTTTCCTTACCTAGTAGGAAGTTGCATGAATTTGTTAGAGCCCAGAAGGAGTTTGACAAAGAAGAGTTAGAGAGATTTGAACTTAGGAGTCTCATGAACCAAGAAATAGAGGAATGGCCAAGGGTTGTAGATGAGTTTAAGGATGTATTTCCTGATGAATTAACCCGGATTGCCACCAGATAGGGCAGTTGAATTTAGCATTGATCTAATTCCTGGAGCAGCCCCAATTGCTAAGAAGATATACCCAATGAATAAGGAGGAACTAGCAGAATTAAACAAACAAATCAAGGAATTGCTAGCTAAGGAGTTTATCAGGCCTAGTGTTTCTCCGTGGGGAGCGCCGGTACTATTTGTAAAGAAAAAGGATGGAAGCCTGAGATTGGTGATAGATTATAGAGCACTGAATGAACTGACAATTAAGAACAAATATCCACTCCCTAGGATCGACGAATTATTCGACCAACTTGGAGGAGCAACTGTATTTTCCAAAATAGATCTCAGATCAGGCTATCACCAAGTGAAGATTAAGAAAGAAGACATACCAAAGACTGCTTTTAGAACTAGATATGGACATTATGAGTTCCAAGTCATGCCTTTTGGATTAACAAATGCTCCGGCCATATTCATGGATTTGATGAATAGAATATTCTATCAATATCTGGATAAATTTGTGATTGTATTCATTGATGACATATTGATCTACTCGAAGAATGAGGAGGAGCACGAAGAACATTTAAGGATAGTACTTGAGACTCTACGACAGGAGAAGCTGTATAGGAAGCTGAGTAAATGTGAATTTTGGTTAAAGAAAATTCCTTTCTTGGGACACATAGTTAGTGGAGAAGGCATTACAGTAGATCCTAAGAAGATAGAAGCAGTTAAATCATGGCCTACTCCCAAGAATGTAGCTGAAGTTCGAAGTTTTGTTGGTTTAGCTGGATACTGTAGAAGATTTGTGGAGAACTTTTCCAGAATAGTTGAGCCGCTTACTAGATTGACTCGGAAGAATGAGAAATTTGTTTGGACTGATAAATGTCAAGCGGCATTTGAGGAATTAAAGGAAAGACTTGTCACAGCACCAGTACTAGCTCTACCCTCAGGATCAGGAGGTTACGAGATTTACAGTGATGCTTCTGGCAAGGGTTTGGGCTGTGTACTGATGCAGCACGGAAGGGTTATCGCTTATGCTTCGCGGCAGTTGAAGGTTCATGAGAGGAACTATCCAACACATGATCTGGAGTTAGCAGCTGTTGTGTTTGCACTGAAACTGTGGAGGCATTACTTGTATGGTGAACAGATCAAGATTTACACGGATCATAAAAGTTTGAAATATGTGTTCACCCAAAAGGAGTTAAATATGAGGCAACGTAGATGGCTCGAGTTGCTTAAGGATTTTGATATGGAGTTGGAGTATCATCCAGGCAAGACGAATAAAGTAGCAGATGCTCTTAGTAGGAGGCCTGAGGCTTTCTTTATGAACACGCCCAAGGAGATATTGGATGATCTCAGAAAAATGGGGATTGAAGTGATATGCCCAGTTGCAGATGGATTTTGGGGAAGTTTACAAGTTCAATCTTCTTTAGTGGAGAGAATTAAGGAAGCACGGAAGAAGGATGTGAAGTTGCAAAAGCTGTGGAGTCAAACTGAAGCTGGGGTACAAACTGGATTGACGAAGCATTCTGATGGATCCTTGAGATTCGGAAGTCGTTTGTGTGTACCATTTGGAGAACTCCGGACTGAGCTAATGACTGAAGCACATAGTTCTCAATACTCCATTCATCCTGGGAGTACGAAGATGTACCAGGATCTGAGACAACTTTTGGTGGCATGGAATGAAGCGGGAGATAGCTAAATTTGTCTCGAAATGTTTAGTGTGCCAACAAGTGAAAGCCGAGCACCAACGTACTGCTGGACTACTGCAACCACTACCAGTACCTGAATGGAAGTGGGAGCATATCACAATGGATTTTGTATCAGGACTCCCAAGAACACAGAAAGGTAACAATGCCATCTGGGTGATAGTGGATAGGCTTACAAAGTCCGCGAGATTTCTACCATTCCGAGTTGGACAATCTACGGAGCATCTAGCGGATATGTACATGAGGGAAGTTAGTCACTATGGGGTGCCGGTAAGTATCGTCTCAGACAGGGATACTCGGTTCACCTCCAAGTTTTGGAGAAGCTTGCAAGACAGTCTTGGCAGTCGCCTGAAGTTTAGTTCAGCATATCACCCACAGACTGATGGACAGTCAGAAAGGATGATACAAATTTTGGAAGACATGTTGAGAGCGTGCTCTCTAGATTTCCAAGGATCATGGGATGACCATTTGCATCTGGTAGAATTCTCTTATAATAACAGTTATCAGGCCAGTATCAAGATGGCGCCATTTGAAGCACTGTATGGGAGGAAGTGCAGATCACCTATATGTTGGGGTGACGTCGGAGAACGACAACTTCTAGGGCCAGAATTGGTCACTCAGACAGTAGACATAGTCAAGGCTATCAGAAGTCATCTTCAAGCTGCGCAGGACAGGCACAAGATGTGGTCCGACAAGCATCGGAGAATCTTGAATTTCAAACCTGGTGATCATGTATTTCTGAAGATCTCACCAACTAAAGGAACTATCAGGTTTGGAACCAGAGGGAAGTTGAGCCCAAGGTTTATAGGTCCATTCGACGTCCTGGATCGAGTTGACGACGTGTCTTATCGATTGGCCTTGCCACCATCTCTCGAAGGAGTTCACGACGTCTTCCATGTATCTCAACTGCGGAAGTATGTGCCAGATCCCAATCACATACTGGATCATTCGGAAATCACAGTTGGCCCAACTCTCCGCATTGAACAGAAGTAGGGATCCTGGATCGAAGGCAGAAGATTCTTAAGAACAAGACCATCTCCTTAGTCCGAGTATCTTGGAACAAGGACTCATCGGGAGAATCTACTTGGGAGAGGGAGGATGAGATGCGGCAACTGTACCCCTACCTCTTTGATGATTAAGGTACTTAGCAACCTATCCTTCTCTACCTCTCTTATCTTTAAATTCCGGGGACGGAATTTAATTAAGGTGGGTAGGGTGTCATAACCTTAATTTTCTATTTTAATTATTGGTATTTTAATTATTTTCAACCATTCAGAAACTATTTTTCTATAATTATTTCTCAAAAAATAAAAATAAATAAATAAATTATATATTTACATATAGTGTAAATGAATAAATCAGAATTTTTCCAAAACTCCCCTCATGCAAAATCTATTTTTGCATTTTACATTAAATGTTAAGTGTCAACCATGCATGGGGGAATTGCCACATGGCATTCTCTCCCCATGACAAAGCTTTAGGGGTATTCTGGTCTTTTTCTAAAATTGTTCATTCTTTTTTTTTATATGAATGAGAATGGAGAATGAAAATTCATTCTCTTCCCATTTCATTTCCAGGTACACTCTAATCCCTCTTCTTCTTCTTCTTCTTCTTCTTCTTCTTCTTCTCCTTCTTCTTCCATTCTTATTTTCTTTCTTCTTCTTCTTTCCCTGTCCTTGCTGCCCTTGCAGCCATTACTGCTGCAACTGCTACTTGCTGCGCTGCTGCTGCCGCGCGGCTGCCGCGCCGTCGGCGCCGCCGGCGCCGCCGCCCGGTCGGCCACCGGCCGACCCTTCCCCCTTTTCTTCATCTTCTTATTCTTCTTTCTCTTCCTCTCCATCATCCTCTTCTCAATTTCTTCTTTCTCCCAATTTCAAATCCAATTTCTTTTTCCTCTCCTAGGTTATGGTAATAATCCAATTCCAAATTTTGTGTTATAGGCTCTGAATTTGGAGAACCTCTCTCTTAAAGGAACATCCAAGGATCAAGGCAAGTTCTTCCCCCTTCCTCTTCATTCCTCTTCTCAAATTTCCTCCCAAGAATATTTCTAGGGTTCTAATTTTAACCCAAATTCAATTTGTGCCCTAGGTGCTGGTTTGGGACTCTAGGAAGAACTTCCTCTAGGAAGCACTCTAAGAACTCAAGGCGAGCCCTCCTACTCCTTCCTCTTGATAATTGGTTTTCTAAATTACTTCTCGAGTATTATAGTATATATATATATATAAATATACATTTCTGGGAATTCTTTAATTCATGAACAAAATCTAATTTTTGTGAAATTACAAATGTGAGTGCTAGGAATACCTTGCTAGAATTCACTCATGATTGTGTATATACTTAAATGTGTGAATTAGACACGATGTTGGACACATCATGAAAAAGAAGGACACTTCCGATATTTTAAAAACTCTTGTTATGGATATGTAGATGTATGTAGTTGTTTTACTATAAACATTGATATATATATTTATATACACATGTATATGTATGTCAAAACCAAACATGCTAGTAAATTATATCCCCTCACACTATGACACAACTTGGATACAATCATATATGTAGAATTTATGCATGTAAGGATTAATACATACAAATCAAGAAGTCTTGTATAAATATACACACATCATATATCTTTGATACACCCTTCCAAGATATGAAAACTTGATTAATTACCAATTTTATTTAATATTTCATTTATGTCCAGATTTTGATTTTAAGATAAAATGACCCTTATTGTCATAAAAACATAACAAGAAAGGTTATTTATGGATACCGGTTAAATAGGTTACCATACTAGTTAACTCTTCAAGTGAAAAGACTATTTTTGTACACTCAAGAAGTCTACTAAATTATTAAGTTTAGATTTTGTGCTTAGTTTTGTAAACAACTAACATTTGACCTACAATATTCTCTACTTACTAATTTGAGTTTTCTTGAACTTGGAGTATTAAAAAAAAAAAAGGACATATGCTAAAATTTTAATCTTATTGCTTGCTTGCTCGCCAAGGTAAGAAAGCTACTTTATTGTGCATAACTTTGTTATAAATTGCGTGCCGGTGTTGAGGGTTGCTCCACCGAAGGGGTCGGCGTGCCCGGATGTTATTTCTTTTGTGTTTACTTGTATCGGATTAATTTCCGGGTCAGTAAATACAAAGGAGACTGCCGAAATTTTTGAGAATTTCCAGAGTTGGTATTTTCGACAAACTCGGATTTCTTGAAAAATTTGACTCGTTCTAGACCACTTGAACCATCCATCTCCGACCTATAATATCGGAGGGATTCTTGGAATCATGTCCAATTGAATATCTTGGAATTTTACCTTGGTTCCAATATTCTCGGACTACTTTAGTTTCGGAAAAGACGAAAACTAATATTTGAAAGCGACTTGACTTCTAGGACTCCCGATTGGGAGATAGTTTCTCTGAAGTCTAAATGTTTAGAATAGATTGCATGGGGTTTGGGAGAGAAACCATTGGATCACACCCAGCTGACTTCTTAGCAATATCATTTTTTTCATTTTCGTACTGATCAGTCCCTGATATGGTGTTCGTGCGGCCGTGCGAATATCCGGGGTGAGGCTTAGCTCACTTTCTTGATCGCAATTGGACATCCAGGCCCTGAGTTTCAGCTCAGCTATCCATTTGCACATTACCCTGAGTTTCAGCTCAGAATATTTGATAATTCATTAGATATCCAGGCCCTGAGTTCAGCTCAGCTCTCTAATGAATGGGTTCGATATTCTTGGAAAAGTCCAAGTCATACGAACTTCTTGATTATAACACATGATGCGATGACTCGACCCAGATGATTCGGAAACCACTCATGATGTTATCTTGCTTGTAATCACATCAATATGTGATAGTACAGACGGCTGGAGTATCTAAGCACCAACCCGTTTTGTACGAGCCTGATCCCGGGCAAAATGGGGTTATTGTTGAGATGCTAGGCGAGTGTGTGTGATCCAGGAGTTTCTCTAAATTGCATTTAAGTCTAGAAAGATCTTGTCGTGTCCTTGTGACATTAATTGAGAATCACTTACTTTTGACTAATATCAAGGAATGAATTAATCACTCTGGATACTAAATCTTGTTCACTTGTCTTATTATTACGTTCATAACTCTTTCCTTTGACTGAGGGCTTGCTCGTCGTATTGACGACCTAGTTTTGTTCACTAGGGACTAAAGAAGATCATGATGTGGATCAAGCGTACACGGAGAATGATCTCTACGAATGAAGTGGAACGGATGGAATGTAATTTCATTTGATAATATTTTCAATTATGTAAACTATGTGTTGAAGACTATGAATCAATCATGTGTTTGAAGACAGTGAACTAAATATGTAAAATATGTGTTTTGATGGATTCTAGACTACATATGTAATATTCCTGGATCAATGAATGTTATGTAATTGTGGAATTCTGTGATTATTCCTTTATCTATGCCTATCCCGGACCTTACAGGCGACAATCGCAGGGTACATTTCGGAACACATTGTACAGTTGCGTAGCCTGGGGAGAGGTATCACGTGCCTCGTGTCATTCTGGGAACCGGGGCGTGACACTTTCTTTGTATATAAAGGGCACAATGTATGGAACATCGTTGATTATATTAGTTTCATAAGTTGTAAGGTTTGTTGCATTGAGATCTAGTGTTTGTAATCGATTTGTTCTTTGGCCTAAAGTCGTCGTAATTCTGCTGCAGATTATCAATAAAGAGAATTATTTTTTCATAGATCTTGTCTATCAACTTTTCTGTTTATTTTCGCTGCAATGACTTGTCTTTTGAGATGTTTTATCGATCGTGTTTGGCTGTTGCCTTGTACAAGTGTAATTTAGACTTGTACGATATCACGTCCAGTAGTGACTTTCAATCATGCGGGATTGAAGCGTAACATAATAGTATCATAGCATGGGCGGCCCGGGGGAGGGGCAAACGGGGCGTGGGCCCGGGGCACCAAGATCCAAGGGGCCCCAAATAATTTTAAGAGTTAGTAATATATATTATATAATATTAATATATAATAAAAGAGTTGGTAAAAGAAAAAAATGGCAATTACTTTTACAGTGGTGAAAGTTTGTCCCTTCCGATTCCAGAGAAGAACTTCTTGTCTTCCAATTCCAGAGACGAATTGATGGCCAACGATAAGTGTTTCTGAAAATTGTTAATTTTAATTCTCGCTTCATTCTTTCTTCTACTTATAATTGAATCCCAAACTCCTATTTTTCTTTCAATTTATTCTTCATGTCCTCTTCTACTGTCCATAATTTTAAAATCTACTTAGGGATTTGAAGTTAAGAACTATGATTTTATAATCGTTGAATTGACGTGAGTTGCGACTAAGACAACAACAACTACTAACTGAAACGATGACGCAAGTTCCGTTGAACAATCTCCAGATAATGAACTTGAGGTCTGAAATTCGAATTTTAATGATGAACTTTATTATTGGTGATGCTAATAGCGACAATAACTTTAACGATCTTGAGTTGCACTGATGAATTATTGAATTTTGAGTAAACTGATTTTCAATTTTTGCATAACATACTTTGAAATCTTGTATTACGTAGTGGATGGTTAACAAATATTAGTGATAAGATGATTTGGGGATTGTTGAATTCGGTAATTGGATTGATTTGAGGATTGTTGGATTTGGTATTTAGATTTGGATCATGTACGGGAATAAAATGTTCACTACAAAGATGTCATTCTCATTGTTTTAATTAACCATTACGGAAAAGCCAATTTGATATTTAGATTGATCTACTTTTTAGATGTTGTTTAGTCGAACTTGAGTTGGAATGAGTTATGGTGTTTGATTATTCAATTATATGAAAAATGGTGTAAGAGTTCGTGTCTAGGAGTTTTTATTGATTTTGTAGAATATTTTATGATATTGTGTTTAAACGTGATCAAGACGCTTCTGCTTAAAATTCTATGGTACTATTTTTTCAAGAGAAACGATATTTTAACCATACCATAAATGTAAAATGCGCCCATGATAATGAAACAATGAATCTTCTCCAAAAAATTAACACTTTGTTTTCAATATATCCGAACAAGGGGTATCATTTTGGGTTTCGCCCTGGGCATTAAAATACTCCGGGCCGGCCCTGTATCATAGCACGGCTTTACTTTCTTGGACCTTCAATTGATTCTCTACAACTCTAAGTTGTTTTTGTTTCAAGTCTTTTGACCCTACACGATGTTCTGTCGAGTATTATATACACTAAGTTTAAACATGTTATGATTTATGTTGTAGGTACTTTGTTGATTAGTGATGGCTTCAAAGAGCAGCAACGTATGGTTTGATGCAGGCGGTGAGATAGGATGTTCGAAAATAGTAAAGTTGGATAATGGGTAATTTGGATTCAGGCTATCAGTAGATGTGCTGCAGGAAGATATGAGTTTGAAGGAAGTGTTTGATTTTCAAGGAATGGGAATAAGTTATATTGTTCTGGGGAATAGTTTCAAATTTTGATTTCAAGTGATTGTCAAGTGGATGGGAAGTGGATGTTATGTTTGTGATCGTTGGGATCTCCGTGGTAGGGATTGTCCAGAAGGGACGTCGGCTCAAAGTATGGAGATTGAAGTATTTGTGCGGAATGGCTAGATCCCTGAGTCGTGTATTTGGTAGCCATAGTGGTGTTTGCTTGATTGTGTTATTGGGGTCGATGAGTCTATGAGCATGGATGGGGTAGTACGAGATCTCAATTTAGAGGTATGTCCGGTTAGATGTGGTTTTGAATGTCCCTTGTTGAATTATTTGGGATGATCAAGAATGAATTTTTGACAAATTAAGCTAGCATTGGATAAGGATTCGGAATTGTAAAATAGATAACTTGGCTAAGAAAATCAATACGTAATGTATATCGATTGTGGCTTGCATCGATTGGATTGAATTGTAAGTTGAATATGAAGACTTGGTGGTACGATTGAAAGTTATTCGGAGCATATGCGAATGATGATAATGATTTAGGAATGTTATTGTTCGATGACCTAAGATAGTCTATAGCTGATTTGATCTTAAGAGTGAATAAGTTGATCTTATATCAAATTTGGCAGACAATATTGGTTGAAATAATTTGAGTTTAGCGAATGGATATTTTCTTAGTTATATATGTGGTGGGACTGAGGTAAATCAAAGATCAATAGACGCTGACTTAGGGATATTTGGCTGGACGAACGCAGATGGTGTAGTAGATTGAATAACTGAATTTTGTCGTCTTAATGGAATCTAGCTTATGGACAATTTATGGATTGAATGATAGTACTGAAGTTTCTTACGACTTGGTTAGATGAATCAGAGCATGGCATGAATGGATATTAGTGGGACTCGGCTTAGCGAAATATTGGAAATTCTTGGGATTGAGTCAATGAATTTGGAAGTGGCAAACTTAATAAATTATTTGAATTGATGAGTTGGCCTATAATTTGGTTAGAATGAAATGTAAGTTTGAAACTATTGGTAATTGTCAAGGTTCTAAAAGGCGGTAGGCTGGTGCACGATGGAAAGAGTCCACCTACCGCCTAGGCCACCTAGGAGGTTGATACATTTTAGACATTTTATACTATTTTACCATTTTTTTGCATAATATGCATATTTTAAGGGTGTTCCACGCATAACTAAGTTGTGGAACGAAGATTTATGAAGTTTTAGTTTTGTAAAAGTGAATCATAAACCCATAATGCTGACAGAACCTTTATGTCAAAACATCTTGTTAGGTATTGCTCCGCCTAGGCGTCCGTCTATACCGTCTCACCTTCGCATATGCCGCCAAGCCTCCGTTGGTCTCCTACTCTACCGCTTACCGCAAAAGCGGTGCAGAGAGAGATCGCCTACCGCCTAGGCGGCACCTGTACGCCGCCTAGGCGGCCGCCTCAACCGCCATTTAGAACACTAGTAACTGTGAGAATTGCGACTTGTGGATGGATTTAGAAGTTTTTTTTTTTGCGATACGCGACATAATATACGGGACTTTGTGCACACTGCGTTGCATGCTTATGAATTGGATGCATGGATTGGGTACGAATTGGATTGAAATTGAAAGTCAGTTATGATTAGTAGATTGGTGATTGAGATTTACGATTTAGATTTATGGAATTCACCATACAGATTTGAGGATTTTGACTATAAGAGTTGCTTGAATTGATGTCGTCGATCATGATATAGTCGAGGATGATTGTTGGATGGATTCATCTTAGGTAAAAACTTTGCTAGATAGACATTGACCCTTGAATTTTGATGATACTCAAGTTAGTGGGTTGGTCTGAGTTGGTTCATTAGAAGTTTTGAGTTGGAAGTGTTTGCCCGAGGTTTGGATAGAATTCCTAAGATTACTGGATAAGATTTGACCTTAAGACATGGGATTGATGCAGTTATTCTGGTTGTCTGTTGGAGATAAGTTATCAGATGTTTGAGTATGCCTTATGAGTTAGCTAGCATAGTGGTTAGACAAACGTCCCAATGTTGAGTGTTATAAATCGATAGAATGACCTTAAAAAGAGTTGCCTAGGTAGATTGCTTTATTATAGAGATGGGATAGCTCGATTGAGAGATAAGCCTAGGAAGTGTTTTGTTTCTTAGAAATTTTGATAATTTCTTACGGTTGGAAGAATGCATCGTATCTAGATTTAGTGGATTGATTCCTTATTATTGGATTGTTAGTTGATAATACTCGAGTAGAAGTGATGGATAAAATTTTCTGGACAAATTGGACTATGATTCAAAATTGTGTGCATGAAAAAGGGATTGATGGTAGTGTGTCCTTGGATTCGATTTGGCTTGGATTTGGATTGATTTGCCATTAGACAACATTTTTTGTTGCATAGCTTGAAATACTTGGGATAGCGATCGCATTGTCGAAAGGAATTGATTGAAAGAAATAGGTTTTGGCTAATGGGATAGATTGTATTTTAATGGTTCAAGGTTTCATGTTTGAACAAAAGTTGATGGATGAGATGGATACATGTTTTGATATAGTTGCAAGCTATTTATATATGTGAAGATTGACCTTCGAGGATTGAATGATAATGACTTTATATTTGGCTGAAATTGGACGATGTTAACAAAGATTGAAATCATATTTAGAAGAGTACGATTGATGTATGCATAATAAGTTATTTGGATTTGGTTAATTATTTTCTTGGATTGAGAAATTCTTGGGAGATGGAACGCGGATTGATTTAATGGTAATTTTTGAGATAGTAGGATTCTTCTATAATTGAGCATAGATATATAAGTGTGATTGGGACTTAGATGGAGTCAAGTTTAGATATTTGGTTGATGGTTGAATTTGATCTTTTGAGAACGGTTGATGATCGAATTTGGTTGATAAGTGAGGTGCAAGCTCTGGTATTTGAATGGAGATACCGATTGGTTTCGGACTATGTTTTTTGGATTTAGAATATAATGTGGTATAGTGCTTGGGTAGATTTGCCTTAATCTGATTTTGATTCCTTGGTACTTGTGTCTACAGCTTATGTTTTCTAGTGATATCTAGCGTAGTAAGTTGAAAAGTACGATTTTGTGCAAGGTACATTGTGGATGGAGGCGGAGGATACTGGTCAAGCTTTGGAAATGATTGGATTGAGTTCGGTGGTATAAGTTTTGATGGATTTGGCTAAGGCATAAGCAAGCTCGCATTGATTGAGAAATGATAGAAAGTTACGTTTGAGTGATCATTGAAGTTATGCAAGACGTATTCGAGTTAGACAAGAGAAAGAGGACTTATGGAATTCATTGAGTTAACATGTTTGAGTATTTTGGTGTACCTATGGATTTGAAGATAAGTCATAGGCATAAGTGGAGAGACTTGACGCAGATGTGTTTATCGTGTGCAAAAGGAATTGTACAAGTGTTGATCAAAAATGGAAGGTGTTTTGTGATTATTTTGGAACTTGATATGCGTGTTAATGGTCATTCAGTCGTAGAATTGACATGGGAGTTCGAATCGGAGATTGAGTACGAAATTTCTTCATTGGTCGGTTGATACAGTTGGAGTGTATTCTTTTAAGTTTCGAGAATGGCTCGAGTGTATGGTGTTTATACCAATTAAGAAGTTCGTTCATCACGTCAAATCGTCTGTTTGAGGAATCATTCAGTATATGCTCGATCAAGACATAGATAGGTGTTTTCTTTATGGTAGTTGGTTTTTATCCTTCTCTCCTTTACCTTCATAATTAATAAAATTAAACCGTTTGCTATGTTCCATGAGTTGTTAATGCTAATAAAAGGAACCAAGGTAACAAAGATTAATATGATTGTTGTTAGCTTGTTGCATAGATGCATATCACATGGACTATTTTACTGTTGTTATAGGCATGGAATGTAGTGTTGTTGTTATGTATCTTGTTGTATATTGTATTTCTTACATAGAAGTGAAATGGTAAGGATGTGACTTGGTGTCACGGTAAGGTATAGATGTGTGTTTTCGTGCCACTGAGTAATATGGTGTGACTTGTTGCCACGGAATGGTCGGATGTTTATTGGTACCACGGGATGGTTTGGGGCCTATGGGTCGCCAATCAGAATGTGTTGAGTAGAGATGTATATTGCTTTATTTTGGTTTATGTATCATGCATATATTTTATAGTTTAACCATCTACACATATTGCATGGTTATAGACACTGTTCTAAAAGGCGGCTAGGCGCCGGGTGTCCGTCCGATGCCCGCCTAAGCGTCCGTCTAGGCCTCCGTTTAATCCCCCTCGATGCCCGACTATGCATATTTTTGGGTTTTATGGACTTTTTTTTATTTTTCAATAGGTTTTTTTATTTATTTTTTTGGGATTTATTTTGAACCGCCTAGATCTAAGCAGCCGCCTAGACGGGTTAGGCGCTAGGTTGCGAGTACACGTCCGACTAGCGTCTAGCGCTTTTCACGCCCTTGGGACAACTTATGCACAAGGTTTGATTTTCCTCAAACAGTTGGCGAGGCACCGGAACCGATTCGGCCGAGGAAAAAATTATGTAGAATGTGCTTCACGCACGGATTATTACGGGACCTTCAGCAGGACTAGTTATCCGGACTGGAAGGACGCATCATAATATGGTATTTTGAGATCTTTGGTAGGGCTCGCTACCTGCACGCGAAGGATTATCGTCTTAACCGAGATAGCCTAAGATAGTTTGTTGTGCCAGTGACCTTCATATAGTTAGGTTGCATGCTAATGTCATCTGCTTGCAAGCCTAATAACTTGATGTAAGGATGGACACTTTGTTAGCCCAATGATCTAACTATATTTTTTATTGTGGTTATTCGACTAAGTTTAACATTATGATATCACTAATATTCATGCTATCACTATGGTATTTATACTTAAACTTAGCATAGTCCTAATGTGCATTAACTTTATCATACTTGCTACTATATATATATATATTGATTTGTTTGTCTAACATGTATATACAGAAAAGCAATAAGCAAGATCAACATGGACATATACAATGAAGAAATCGTGATAGGCCAAAAACGACGGTATCCTACAGAATTTCTCTGAACCGTCCGATGACATATCTGGAGCCATGCACACGGGATTTTCGTTGCCCGGTCAGCAGACGGGGATCGAGGGGGCAGCGCCCTCCCATGGGGGTTCGGGGGCGAATCTTCCGAAAGGTATTCAGATTTCACAATCTGGATATATTTGGACAGCTGCCATCAAGGAAAGATGACATTATCTATCTAGTGAAGAAGCCAAGCTAAGCAAAGCTATGCTATTAACATTTCAAGACTCTGAAGAAGCATGCACCTACTTAAGTATATCTGAAGTCTATAATGAGTCTTAGGAATAATTGTAAATACAAGAAATGGATAACAAAATCGAAAGTTCTGGTAGATATTAACCCATAATCATTTTTGGGCAGATAAGCGGAAGATCCAACGGATCTCCGCAAAAATTCGGAGGATCCGAATGGACCACAGAAAACCTTCTGTGAGCTATCGGATTATCCGACGAAAGTCAGCGAATATCCGACGGATAATCTGAAATATTACCGTTCAAAATCCAACGGTTAGATCATATCCCATCAATGATCCCAACGGCTATATTTCTAGCCGTTACTGGTCGAGGTCGAAAAATCCGACGGTGATTTGCAGATTACCGACGTATCTTCTGATCGTTGACAGAAAGCTGCTTGTTTGCACTTTGCTTTGCTTTGGTTATAAATAGCCTTGAACCCTTTCATTCAAGGTTGATGCTTTGAGCCTAAAAGTTTCCTATCCACCAAAGCTTATCCACAAACAACTCTACCAAAACTTTCACTTGACTATCCAAAAATTGTGTTATAGTGTTCTTGAGTTGTAAAAGAGAAATCATCATCTTTGTTGTAAGAAGTTCAAAAATCATCTCGTAAAGAGGTTGAAGTTGGAGATTCTTCGGATCAAAGCTCTCGTGTAATTAAGTTGGAGAGACCTTCGAATCAAAGCTCTCGTGTAAGAAGTTGATGAGCCTTCAGATCAAAATTCACGTTGTACTATTTATGATATTAGTAGATTAAAGCTGGAGACAGTTCTGGGACTGGAGTGCCCCAAAGGAGGATACTAGAATACATTGGGTGTCGGTATTTTTTGCATCTTCTCTTGCACTCTTAATTTTTAAATTACCCGTTAGCAATCTTATTGTACTCTTAATTTTTAAATTACCCATTAGATCATATCCCATCAATGATCCCAACGGCTATATTTCTAGTCGTTACTGGTCGAGGTCGAAAAATCCGATGGTGATTTGCGGATTACCGACGTATCTTCTCGTTGCCAGAAAGCTGCTTGTTTGCACTTTGCTTTGCTTTGGTTATAAATAGCATTGAACCCTTTCATTCAAGGTTGATGCTTTGAGCCTAAAAGTTTCCTATCCACCAAAGCTTATCCACAAACATCTCTACCAAAGCTTTCACTTGACTATCCACAAATTGTGTTATAGTGTTCTTGAGTTGTAAAATAAAAATCATCATCTTTGTTGTAAGAAGATCAAAAATCATCTTGTAAAGAGGTTGAAGTTGGAGAGTCTTCGGATCAAAGCTCTCGTGTATTTAAGTTGGAGAGACCTTCGAATCAAAGCTCTCATGTAAGAAATTGACGAGCCTTCGGATCAAAATTCACGTTGTACTATTTATGATATTAGTAGATTAAAGCTGGAGAGAGTTCTGGGACTGGAGTACCCCAAAGGATGATACTAGAATACATCGGGTGTCGGTATTTTTTGCCTCTTCTCTTGCACTCTTAATTTTTAAATTGCCCGTTAGCAATCTTATTGTACTTGATTATTGAGCTTGACCCTATTCAATCCCCCCCTCCTCTAGGGTGCTTTTACACTTGACATGCTTATACATTTTTATATTTATGAAGGCTCACGAATGTCTTATGAAGGGACATGCGTATGACACTAGTAAGCAGAGAATGATGGTAAGTATTGGGTACGATCTACTGTATTGAATGATACTTTTATGCTTATAGACACATGTATGCTGATGAATTGTTAAATGATCCTAAGACAATATTAGAAAGATCACATAATATTTGCCTAAACTCACATAAACGATGTGTTGGTTTTAGTTTTGTTTAGTTAAGGTCACTCACCAGTGCATTCTCCAATGTGCCAACATCCCAAGTCCACTGGTAAGGAAAACTGCTTGGACGTGTTGAGGCGTGGGAGCTCGGTTGGCGCTTGAAATTGTTCGGCTAGAGATTTCTTCCTTTGTACATAAAGGATATAATGTATGGGACATCATTGATTGTTTAGTTTCATGAGTCGTAAGTCTTGTGGCATCGTTTATTGTATTGAGATCTAGTGTTTCTAATCGAGTTGTTCTTTGGTCTAGAATCGTTGTAATTCCACTACAAATTATCAATAAAGAGAATCAATTTTCAAATTTCATGTGTCTGTCAACTATTCTGTTTATTTTCGTTGCAATGACTTGTCTTTTGAGATGTTATCGACCGCGTTTGGTGCTTGCCTAGTACAAGTGCAATTTAGACTTATACGACGTCACGCCCAGTGGCGACTTTCGATCTTGTGGGATCGAGGCGTGACAAATTGTTCGACTTAGTTCTTGAGGGACAGCTTGTGATAATAAATTTGTTGTAAAAGGTGAGTTATGAATAAGGGGAAAAAAAGTATAGAAGTCACTCTCGCGAAGGTAAAGTTCAGGTTAAGAGTTTCATGGTATCATTGATAGCATGCCAAAAAAGGAGCTGCTTCTACCAAATGGAGAAGAGAAAAGGAACACTTGCCTAGAGGGAAGAAAGCATGCTTAAGTGTCCTTTGAATAATGGAGCACCACGTAACTTATAAGAAAAGGCTTATGATTGAAGCCAGCACACTAATAACTAATTAAACTCGATTCTGGGCCCTGAGATGGCAGTTTTAGTAGGGATTCCATAACCTGATATGTGAACTCTATTGCTCGTATTGCGTTGGTGAATTTAGTTGTAGAAACTGTGCCTTATTTTTGTCAAAAGTTGCAAGTTAAAATCATAAAGAACAATGTACCATGTTAAGAAAAAAATAAGAATGTCACATGGTGACTGCAACTTCATATAGAGGCAATAGCTGCAAAGAATCTACACAAAGGTTGGATTAGGACTTTTCTGGAAGACGGACTACTTAGAAGATAAACATCAATTGAAAATGCAATGTTGGCAGGAAAAAGGAACGAGAAAAATATTCAGTATTGCAAGACAGGAAAATCCACTTTGGAACATATGAGGTTTACGTGTATCTAGGGCCAGATACAATTTTATGAAATCCAGTTAAAAAACTGTCATGTTTAATTTCTAGCAGATTATCTGCAACCCGGAGAGTCTATTTGCAAGGCTCAAGACTTGATGCTGGTGACAATGATGAAGATTACCCATGTCCTGTCAGTTCTACATCAGCTATGGAGCAGAAATCTAAACTGGGAAGAGTTCAAATAACAGTTGACCAAATCTAGAACTGGTAAGCAACCAGACATCAACCATTTGTGTCAATTATGGTACAAGGAAAGAATGAGAAAGAGTACTTGTCAAACCTAGAAAGCTAGTTGATAAATAGGACCTATCTTATGCTCAGGCACTGGAGCAACCATTGAGCTATGCTCCAAAGTTCTCTGAGTAAAAAAGAGAAAGTAGGTGTGTTTGTGATTCTAGATTTGTGGCAAGGCAGACCAAACCAACAAGGACATAAACACGACTTTACTTGAACAGAATCTGTTCTATAGGCTCATACATAATTAGGCTGGTATTATAGCCTATCATCCCTTGGATTATTATAAGCCAAACAACCGGGTTGAAGAATGGAAATGTATAGTTAAATTGGTATAATGGGATTTAAGCCATTAAGAGCTTATTAGGTATATGCTTGCCAGTTGCCAGAGAAAGAGGAAATTGGATCAAGATAGCACTCTCGACCGCTACCTTGAAAAACGAAAGTTGCAAACAATGATACCCATGCACAAGATCCAAATACAATCAAAAAGTTGGGTTTGGGCCTAAACTATTGAACCAGGTTTGGCTGGATCATGATCAGATGACGAAAAGTACAACATAACTCCAAAAGGAGTTCACTCTTACGTTAGTGTAAATAAAATATATCAAATATAAAAATCTCTAATATTTTAAAACCTGCTAATAATCACCTACATAACGAGCATTACTATTCTTGTATCTGATACAATATTTCTCTATCAAGTATTATTGTCGTTGTTACCTTGAGTATACATTCCAACAACACCATTTATATTGGCTATACATAGCAGATTCATATGAGAAATAATAGGTAGGTACTAATACTGATTCAAGAATAATTATGTCATTGAAGAGACATGTTGGCATGCAAGTAATGAGACACATATGGACACATAAAACAGGCATGACACTGATTTTAGAAATTTCATGATTCCTACTTGACCACACTGTCCATAATTTCCAGTTATTATTGAGCTTTAAGTGAGTGTCCAAACTTAAGTTTTCCACTATCAACTTCAGCTTTAAAATCGTCCAAAAAAACAAAGAGAATTCCAGCAAACATCTCTCCATCATCAAGGTAAGACAACTAAATTTGAACCAAAACATGAAAGGGAAACAATGGTGGGGTCATAGTTGTTAAAAGTGCACCTAGGTGAGAAGCTAAGCACCAAGGGAGGTTGTGCCTCGCTTCAGCTAGGACAGTGCCTTGCTTTTGTTGTGAATTAGTAGGACCTTATATGAGGACCCAATAACTTAATCGACCCTCCCCATCTACGATTCAAACATTGTTGAAGCTTCCTTATTTTTTTACAAGCATGTGACCTAGAACATAGCAAGACACAAGAGTTTGAGGTCCACGACCTCTATGCTCTTCCTAATTAAAAATGTGCATTGCATTGCTCAAGCATGCTTTGTGCCTAGGCCCTAAGGGACCTTCACGCCTAAGTACGCTTTTCACCTTTGATAACTGTGTGGAGTATGGTGAAGATCAAGATCCCTAATTCTGTTTAGGGTAGTTATCATATTCGGATGTCACCATTGTTTAACTGGTTTGGATCTGGATTTGGCATAAAGCCACCAGAATCCAACTTGCTTACTTGGTTTCATATCAAGTGTCAATATAAAAGGTATTGTATTAAATTTAATCACGACAACAAAAAGCTACTGCCCTATCTCCTCACTTTCCATAATAATACCTTCAATGTTTGAACATTCCTTGCCACATATCTTAAGCCAGATGGAAGAAAAGGGGAAAGACAAGACAAGGTTTGGTGGAGGTTTAGAAGTCTAGAAGAGTCAAAAGGTTGTAATCAGTATTAGAATCTCTTCTTATGAGTATTATTATCATGGTTTCCACAATTCCGATAGTTTTGGATCAAAGTTTCAAAGTTCTTCAAGTCAAATTAAATCATTATTAGTCAAATAAACTAGAAATAGTTCATATACATGTACTTGGGCATAATTCTTTGTATTATTTAGCATTTCTTCTTAGCTGCGAATGGAATAATATTACGATTAATGGATGTTGTGAATCTATAAGTATAGAACTTCGAGAAATGGAATGGTTATAGTATGTCGATAAGAATTCTTATCGAAACACTGTAGCATCTAAATCTTCGACATGCTGAATTGTCATACCATTTTCTTCCATATTTCTCTCTTTTTCTTGTAATGTTCTTTTTGACGAAATAACCGTAAAAGAGAGCCGCAATGTCGGTATCCGTCGGTATTGGCGGTATCACCAGCGATCGGTATCGGATGAAGACATCCTAAAAATGATAAGATAAGGCCGATATCGGTTTATACTGCAAACCTTGAGTTGGTATGTTCTACGCATGTTTTAGGATTAATATGTCATTTATACCTATTAGATTTAGTCAAAGACCAATTACATTTAGTCAAAGATTCATTCTCTATCAACAGATTGAGTCAAGCTTTTATCTTTTCCTCTGTATATTCTTAAGTATAAATAAGAAGAAACTAATTCTTTGGGAAGTATGTTGGTTATTGCCTACAATTTATTTCTCTCCACAAAATTATGGTAGGCCATTGTCACCTCTCTTCTCTTATCTCCCATGTCTACTGTGTTGTGGAACTCAACATGGTAGCAGAGCAAGTTGTATGCTCGAAAAACTTGTACAGTATATTAGTATTGATCCTCCATCTCCTACAGCCAAACTTGTTTGCTTGGTGCTTTCTTTCACCTTCCAAAAGGCGGTGTCTGCAAGTTAGAACTCAGACATAGAAGAACTTGCTTAAGAGGTGTGGTAGAGCTGAAGTGATGACAATGGCAACAATTCACCTGGATCGTTACAAAGGTCAACCAACAGATTTGAGTTGTTCCAACCAGAAGAAAACAAATAAGATTTGCTCCTTATTTTTCCAACCACCTGGAGTATCAAAGAGGTCAATTCAAGAGAATTGCGCATTAAAGACGTTAACCTCACAAAAAAATCCATATTTAACTTTTAGCATTTATTTGTAGTTTTAGTTTGATCGTATTAGTTTTAGCCTTATAAGGGAAGAAGGTTAACTTTTACCATTGACTTGCTTAATTTTTATTTTGACTATTAGTAAGAATAGGTAGGACAAATAAGGAAGTCTATGGTTAGGCTAGACTAGAAAGATTGATATCAGGTTTACTTGCTAAGTCCTAGTTATATTTTGTCTTTCTACAGTTGGAAAGTCCTACTCAAATAAGATTGCCGATATTCATCTCTTATTACTAAAAATAGGTAGGACCAATAAGGAAGCCTATGGCTAGGCCAGACTAGAAAGATTGATATCAGGTTTACTTGCTAAGTTCTAGTTATATTGTCTTTCTACAGTTGGAAATCCTACTCAAATAAGATTGCCAATGCCCATCTCTTATTTGAAACACGAAGTCTGCTTGTTGTGTTTTTTACAAACTCATTAGGACCATGGTAGTCAAATGCGTGCCTCGCACCTCACTAGGTGAGGCGCATTTCTCCGGGAAACCCAAGGCGCGTCGCCGCCTTCCAGCAAGGCGCCACAAAGAAAATGTGTGCCTTCTATTTTTTTTTCCTTCTTTTTTCTTTTTTTCTCCAAAAAAATATTTGAGGCATGGAGATAGTCCTTACCTCGTATAGGTGGGAGGGAGGTAGCACTTTCCATGGTTGCTAAAGTTGGGTATTGTTGAATTGAAAAAATTACTAAAAGTGTGGTAGGAAGAATATAAATTCTTGTCAGTTTTGTTGACTTCTATTGTTGCTCTACTAGTTCAACTGGTTACATTTTAACATGTTTTTTTTGTTTTAATATGTTATTTGGTTTTATTTCTTACATTACTAATTTATTTATTTATGTATATTTTTTTATTATTTGTTATTTGTGTGCCTCGTTTCGCTCGGACTCGGATCTTAAGTGCGCGTTGCGCCCCGTACGATATGGATCCTTTGCGCCTCGAGTGTGGCTTGCTCCTTTGACTACCTTGATTAGGACTATATTAGTTATTGGATAAAGATTAGATTCTCTCCTTTTCTACCTCAAATTGTCTCCCCATCCATCTTCCTAACTCCTCTATAGATCATCCCAATTATGTTCGGCCTACGACTTAACCTTAAAACTACCATGTTGGTCCCAATTTTTTCGGATTTGCTAGATTTTTGTACTATTTTGAATTAGGAATTATCTATTTATTGCTACAAATTGTTATTTTACTGCTGGAATTCATTGTATTTGCTGGAAACTAGTCAAATTTGCTTCATCGGTAATCTTTTCTGAAAATTGTTTTAATTGTGTTGTTCATCATTCCTCGCTGAAATTCATAATTACGTCTGTATTTGCCCTTTGCACAGGCTTAGAATTTAATAGATGCCAAACCAACTTAAATCATCTTATCTTGAGATTACTCCTCCATTTATATGTTTTAGTTCACTCTTCATAAACTTCTAATCTGCCCCCCTTTATTAGGGTAAGCTCGAGAATTCCTCCAAACTATACTGCTAGATTTACAGAATTTGAACCTCCTCAAATAGATACCTACCATACTCATCCTCATTTGTTGAGCACCTTTCAAGAATTCCATGTAACAAGTAACAACCACTTATCTAAAATAAAAATTAACAAAGAAAATGGGAAAATAGATTCCACAAGTATTGCAAAGATTAATATATTTGGAGAGAATTGCTTATGAAGAGCTTGTTATGCACCTAGAGCAGTTATTAAATGAGACACTGCCAACAATATGAAGGGGGGAAATCAGAAAGCGGAAGTTAGTAAGACTTAGAAAATAAGAAAATAGGAAATTGTCAACAATATAGGAAGGAGTGACAAGGAAATCAGAGAGAATATAACACCTTGATGTCTTTCAACAAAGACAACAATACCCACAAAAAAAACTCATACAAACCCTTATAGAACTCCTTGTTGTGGCACTTCTCAGAGTACAAATAAAGGACGTCCCGTGCCAAGAGGCTCCAGCTAACATAGGGGCTTGGGATTACTGTTAGAACTTCAAAAGTGAGCTTGTGTTGAAGCTATGCTTGAGGTTATGAGTCTTGTAACAATTACAACATGTCAAACCAATGTATATGACCTAAAAAAGACGAGGCTAAATATGATGACTGATGACCAAAACTTCCCCAAAAATTTTGGATAAAGGCTTTTTGTTTTTTATGACCAATAAAGTAAAGTGCCCAGAGAACACAAAAGTAATATGCACGCATTATTTTGTTTGTCAAATAACTTTCTTCTCCATAAATAGTAAGTACGATATTCATGCAGGAGATTCTTACTTTCCTCGTGCACCAATAAGACATACAAAAACAACAGAGAGTTTCCAAAGAAGCATAACTTCCTACAAGATCATCATAGCATCATTAATACCATCATAACTAACCCAATCATCTTCTACCAAAGGGAGTCAACCATGAATCATATCTATAAGTGAGTGAATGCTCCACAAAACAATCTGAACTATTTTCTATCGGCAGCCAATTTTCCGGAATAGGCCATGGCTGGCTGAAGATATTAGGTATAGAAAATAGAATTTTGTGACTAATTTATGCTTTTTTTTCTTTCAATTCATATAAATTTTTCGGATTAAAATTTTACTAGTCGATTTTGACCCCGCTGCACCCAAATTCTGGCTACGTCAGCGTAGCGTTCAGATATACGTGTGCATCAGCAAGACAATCATTCAAGAAACAATAAACCTTACCACTTATGAATCCTAAATAAACAAATAAATGTATAATACTAAAGTAGAAGCAACCCTAAATACACAAATAAATGCATGATACTAACGTAGAAGCCACTTAATATTTTACCAAACAATCATAGAACAAAAAGAGAATGATGAAACTACGACATACCTCCAGGAATCCTCAATCCAAGTCCTCTTGTCGAGTTTCGGGTCCACTGTTACCCCTACCGCCAGAACTCCCATCTCCGGCATCAGCTGCACTGTTGTTATCTGCATTGCTCGCCTCGGCCTGTGCCCCCATTGCCCTCAATGGCAATGGCACACGTATGCTGTACCTCCTCCCAGCAGCCTGTGCCCCTTCCGGCAAGCTCACTCCTCCCACCAGAGATGCCAACCCAACCCTCTCCGGAACAGCAGCCGGCGGGTCCCCCTGCTCTCCCTTCCTCCGGCTCTCGTAATCCGGGTCGTCCGTCGGTAGCTCGTACCGGCAGACGGGGCAGGAGTTGTGCAGCTCGAGCCAGGGCATGATGCAATCCGGGTGGTAGAGGTGCTTGCAGGGCATCTGCTTGGCGCGGGACCCGACCTCAAACTCATCCTTGCAGACGGCGCACAGTGAGGCGTCTTCGTCCGAGGAGAACATCCCAGCAGCGATCTTGACGTCGGGGAGGGCGTCAACGGAGGACTTGGAGGCGGGAGGGGTGCCGTAGCGGTTGGGGTCGTTGTCCGCGAGGTGCTGGATGAGCTGCTCGAGGCCAGGACCGACGTAGTAGTCGCCGAGGTTGAGTCCGCCGAAAGGTCCAGAGCCGCCGGTGCCGCCCTCGAAGATGAACTGGATGTTGGCGCCGCCGCCGGGGGCGTTGAGGGCGCCGTCGGCCAGAATGGAGTTGATGTAGCTGTGGAGGAAGGCGATCGGATTGAAGGGTTCGGGTCCGGCGGGGGGAGGGACGTCGGCGGAGGAGGACGGGGGAAAGGGGGGGATGAAGAAGGAGCGGTTGTCGTTGGGCGAGAGGAAGGAGGAGAAGAGGTCGTTGAGGTTGAGGTTGAGGTTGGGATTAGGGTTAGGGTTAGGGTTTGAGGGGGAGGAGGAGGATAGGTCGAATTCTTCGATGAAGCCGCCATGGCAGAGGGGGCAGGATAGTTCGTCGGAGAAGGAGGTGGGGATGGAGACGGTGCGGTCACACTGGTGGCAGAAGTACTGCCTGACGGCGGTGGCGGTGGCGCCGTCGCTTGACGCGGAGGAAGACATGAGTGAGCGAGAGGGGGAGAGGGCAAGATTTTCTGGATTTTGTTTGTTAGAGAAACATTTGGGGGAGGAAGGAATTTGTGAGGAAGAGAGGGGAGGGGAGAGGGGGGTTGAATCCATTAAGTTTCTTAACCACGTGGCAAGCCATGTGAGAAGTTTGCCATCTTCCATTTTTAGAGCATCTCCAATCCTATTGTCTTGTCAAGTGTTGTAAGTCTTAGGTGGCTCCTATATGGCATGAGCCACAAGACAATATCTTGTTTATATGGCAAAACTATATCTCAAAAGACAATGAGATAGAAAAACTCTCTCCAATGCAAAAGTATTGAGGAGACAACAAAAATTATTTTTTTCAACTTCCAAGGCAACTCCACTTCTTCAACTTTTTTAGCCTAAATATTTCTATTCATAATTGATGATGTGGAGACAAAGTCATTGTAAAGTGCATTGT
Source organism: Iris pallida (assembly GCA_029216955.1). Lineage (NCBI taxonomy): Eukaryota > Viridiplantae > Streptophyta > Magnoliopsida > Asparagales > Iridaceae > Iris > Iris pallida. The sequence goes on along the minus strand of JANAVB010040018.1, from coordinate 7,165,584 downwards.
CTAGATCTAGATTTTAGACCATGTCATTGCTATGTCAACTTCATGTTTTATTCTACATTTGTATTGGAGAAGAATTTTTGGAATGAAAGTTTGTCATTCCTATGTGGCAACCATTTTATCTAAACTCACAATAGGGTTGGAGATGCTCACAAGTGATGATGCACATGTAGTTTATGTCCTAGCGGTCCCTGGTCCCTGTTGTTTGAAGGTTAGATAAAACTTGTCAAGTTACAATGAGGGCTTGTTTGGTAAATGGATTTGGATTTTGGATTTGGATTTGGATTTAGAAATCCAAAATCCAAATCCAAATTCAAATCATGCATTTCAAAATCCAAATCCAAGTCCAAATCCAACTCCAACTAAACATAGGATTTGGATTTATGATTAATAACTAAATTATAGTCATGATCAATAATTAAGCTATTAATTAATTATGATTAATTATAGTTATTATTAATTATAAAATTAATAATTAACGATTAATAATTAATAATTAACGATTAGTTATTATTAATTATAAAATTAATTAACAATTAGTTAATTTTTAAATAAATAACGATTAATAATTAACGATTAATAATTATAAATTATAATTAACGATTAACGATTAATAATTAATGATTAATACTTTTTAATTAACGATTAATAATTATAAATTATAATTAATGATTAGTAATTAAAAAATTAATATTTAACGATTAGTTAATTTTTAAATTAATAACGATTAATAATTAATGATTAATAATTAATAATTATCAATTATAATTAATGATTAATAATTAACGATTCATAATTTTTAATTAACGATTAATAATTATAAATTATAATTAATGATTAGTAATTAATAAGTAACAATTAGTATTTTTTAATAATTAACGATTAATAATTAACAATTAATCATTTTAAATAATAACGATTATTATAATTATAAAATTAATAAATAATGATTAATAATTAATAATTAATGATTAGTTAATTTTTAAATAAATATTAGTTAGTTTGTACTTAACTATAAATTAAATATTTTAAAAATAATAATTATAAATTGATATAATGATGATTAGCAAATTATTAATTAAATTATCATAAAATATGATTCTAATCGTGATTAAAATATTATTAATTAAGATTATAATAAAATAGTTATTAACAAATTATTAATTAATATTATAATAATACTAATAGATTATTAATTATGATTATAATTGGATATTAATTAATAAATTATTAATTAAGATTATGGTTATGATTAATAAAATTATTATAATTATGATTAATAAAGTAATAAATTATTAATTAGGATTATTATAAATTATTAAATAATAAAATTATTAATTAATAAATTATTAACTTAGAATATAATTATGATAACTAACTATTAGTTAATTTTTTATTAATTAACTAATTTTTAACAAATTATTAAAGAATAAATATTTTAACAAACTTATTAAAGAATAACTAATTTTCAATTTACTAATTTTTAACAAAACTATTAAAGAATAAATATTTTAACAAAATTATTAAAGAATAACTATTTTTTTTCTCCCAAATCCAAGTTCTGGATTTTGTCATATTTTCCATATCCAAATCCATCTGCAACCAAACATAGGATTCCATGGATTTCTCTCCAAATCCATAAAAATCCAAATTCCACCTCCTAATACGGTTTACCAAACATGCCCTGACACTTCAATTTTTATTAAGGGAGAACCTTTTTTTATGTATTTACAAGTTTACCATTTGAAAAATTATTCAGGAGTAATCCAAATGTTGGTATATAAGTCACTTCTTTTCCTTTTTTTTCTTTTTTCTTCTGCCTCACTTCTCTCTCCTAAAATCCTTAAAAAAAATCTTCCAAATCTCAACACCCAAATTCTAAATATTGCTCTCAATCCATGTTTATGCTTAAATTTCATCTTCTACTAACTAAAATCTGATTTAGTTTTTACTCTAGACGGATTTTCGAAGTTTCAAACTCATTTTATGGTTTCGAACTTCGAAACTTCGTCCACAGTCGCGACAGGGACGATGATGGACAGTCAATTGGAAGAACTTCAAGAAAAATTAGCAGTCATACATAAAAACATTGAACATCATATTTTTTTAGGACTGTCAAAATTTTTGACAATCCTTCCAATTGGTGGGACTGTCAAAATTTTTGACACTCCTATATAAAATATTGAATAATATTTTTTTAGGACTGTCAAAATTTTGACAATCCTTCCAATTGATAGGACTGTCAAAAAAATTGACAATCATAAAAGGAACTTGTTGTAACAGTGCAGAATGGTAACAGCACGCAACTTCTTAAATATTGTTTCACGTTATTAGAAGAATTTTATATTTTTTATATAACCATTTAGTTACCTTTATAAATACTTATAAATCTATTTTTGAGATAAATAAATTATCTACACGGTTTTAAAAAAAAAACTCAAAATTTTAAATCTATTTTAAACATAACTCCTTAATTTTGTTCATTTCAAAATAAACCTTCATCTATGTACAGTCTCTAAATCTATTTTTGAGATAAGTCTCTAAATTTTAAATCTATTTTAGAGATAAATATTTCAATTTTCTTCATTTCAAAGAAATAAATCTTCATCTATATACGTTCAATATTTTAGAGATAAGTCTCTCAATTTTGTTCATTTTAAAGTAAACCTTCATCTATAGTTCATCTATATACGGTCTATAAATCTATTTTAGAGATAGGTCCTAACCATTCCTAGGACTGTAAAAAAAATTGATAGTCCTGAACATTTCCAAGACTAGCAAAAAAATTTAGTCCTAACCATTCCCAGGACAGTATTATATATATATATATATATATATATATATATATATATATATATATATATATATATATATATATATGATATGCAAAAAATACAAGTTAAATAATATGATACGCAACAATAACACAACATCATATTAGATTGACAATAACACAAATAAAAAACTAATAACATCATCACATGTCAAATAAAATTTCATATTAGACATCATCATATTAGACTGTAAAAAATATTTGTGTACCGTGAAGCACTATAGGTCTTTCAATTGAGCTTGCAAGCTCCAGATTTTTGGAGTCTCTATGCTCCCTAGCTTATGGACTGTCAAAAATTTTGACAGTTCTACCAATTGGAAGGACTGTCAAAATTTGACAATCTTAAATAAACAATTATGCTATTTGGCTCTAAAATTTTTTGGGTAATGTCATTTTCCATTATGTGGCATCTGACATGTCATCTTTTAACTCAAAAATTAATTACCCAAACATTTTTATCGTTAATGTTAATGCTAATGCTAATTTAAATTTAATGTTAATATTAATTTTAATTTTAATTTTAATGATAATAGTAATATTAATATTCATGTGAATTTGATATTAATTTTAATATTAATGTTAATTTTAATTTAATGTTAATATTAATTTTAATGTTAATATTAATGTTAATGTTAATGTTAATTTAAATATTAATGATCATGTTAATTTGATTTTAATTTTAATTTTAATGTTTAATTTTGCCATGTCAACTGTCATGTCATCAGCCATGTCATATGTCACATAATGGGAGATGGTATCACCCAAAATTTTTGGGAGTCAAATAGCATTTTTGCTAAATAAAACATGTTGTTAAAAAATATTTTAACAACATGTTTTTATTTAGGACACTCAAAATTTTTGACAGTCCTTTCAATTGGTAGGACTGAAAAAATGACTGTCTAAAAAAATATGTTGTATAGCATATTTTTTCTAGGACTGTCAAATTTTTTGACAGTCCAGTCATATCAATTGGAGGACAGTCAAAAAATTTCTACAGCCCTGACAACATACAGGACTGTCAAAAAAAATTTACAGTCCTAACAACATACAGGACTGTCAAAATATTTCTACAATCCTAAGTCTTTCCAGCGGCGACTGTGTCAGAATTTCTTAGTTTGGAATTATGGATTCGAAACTTCAAAATTCATCCAAAATTTTCAATCCCTTCCAACCCATTTCTCCAAACCTCATTCCAATCATGCCTATAGAATCAAAATTTTGGCAATGACCATTTTAAATTTTGTTTTTGTTTTTGTTTTTTTTGGGTGTTGTCAGTGCTAAGAATGATGTATAGAAGTTGTTTGAGAGGGCTTGAAGACAAAGGTTTTGGTGAAGATAGAGGTGGTGGATAAAAATGAATTTAGGTTTGAGAGGGTTTAAGAAGAAAGGAGTAAAAATTAGAAATGAATAGGTTTGAGAGGTTGGGGGGTGTAGTGCCCCGCTTCCGATAGGCGAGAGACTTCGTAATATACTTGTGCCGAGTCGATCGGTTGGAAACTTAGATGGCCATCTGACTCGATCGCTGATCTTGGTAAACGATAACACCTTGCGGCATCAATTAAATCGTTTTGGACGAATGTTACGAGAATCAATCTAACTAAAGGAACGGCTTCTGTTGGAATAAGTTCTAGATGCAGTAGGCTACGTCTCAGCGAGTGGGCTCTATATAAGAGTCCTTTCGACGGGACCGAATTGTTGTATGGTTTTCTGAGTTTTTTCTGCTTGGTTTTGATGAATGTTTTTTCGCATCGATTTCTGGATGCATTCTACGATTTTGAAACAAAGGATTAAAGAAAAAATTCTGACTAAGTGTTGGTGCCATTGCAGGAGCTCGCGTAACTGAAGCTTGAACGTTGCGAAACTCTTCGACCCTCAGCACGATCAAATACTTAGTGGGTGGCTCGGCCCCTTCTTTTCTACTCCTTTTCGCAAACAAATTTTTTTGCCTCGAACTTATTCAAATCGACGATGCCAAGTTAAATGCATGTCAATCCACTAAGATCAATAACTCGGAAAAATATATCGATTTAGAGTAATTTACTCTGAAAATATAAGTTTCACATTGAAAAGAGAAGATAAGGTTCTAGAAAAGAGAGAGACTATTTCATGTTTTGCAAAATAAAATGAAACGTTGGTCGCGGCTTACGGTGCCTCAGAAAATTAGTGCCTACGGGACGCCAGATCGGAAGTACGACTTTGGAAAAAATGAATCATTGCACAAGTTGGAAAAAAATGATAATGCTGCTCAATACTGTCTATGCTATGCAATCTGTTTTCACATATTAAACTGTTCACGCATTGGTATGGTCAAGAACAACTTTTGCACAAGTTAGTTTACCTCAAAACGGTATCAAGGGCATCGGTAGGCAGTAAAGAAGCATGAAATCTACGAAGCCGACACCGACGCCCAGATTTCCTAAAACATGTTCAAGGAAGATTTTCTTGAACAATATGTTTCTCGCATCATACGTCGACAGAAAGGGTACGAGTTCATGATGTTGAGGTAAGGGAATATGACTGTTGAAGATTATGGCACAAGCTTCTCAAAACTTGCGAAATTTGTCGGCGCCTTCTTACCCAACAAAGAAGAATGGTGTAAACATTTTCAACAAGGCCTGAACGACAAATTGCATAAGGACGTCATGAATCCGCAATGCCAAACTTATTATGAATCCTATGCAGTCGCACTTGATAGCGAGCGGATCTTTGGCCGTATATCGCAACGAGTCGTGCCTATCGTTCGTAATAATTTCAACAAGCGTCCTAACGACGCCGGACGATTGGGAGTATCAAAACATCCAAACACATTTGATAACAGGAGCAATGGTGGACAACACTGTAACAAATTTCATAGGCGTGGACACCGGACGACCGATTGTGTTACTAGAACTTGCTACAAGTGTGGCTAGATAGGCCACATGAGTAACTACTGTCAGATGGGGAGGCCAAATCAAAACCCACCGAGGAATGTTCCAAATCCAAATCCTCCAAGGAATATTCCAAATCAGTATAAAGCGCCTATACTATAAGGCGCAAATGCGGTGCCCATGAACCCGCAGAATCAACGCCATGGGGCACAAGGCCGAGTCTATGCATTGACTCGGGATGAGGCGTTCGAGTCCGATACTGTTATACCAGGTATATTACTCTATAAAAATATACCTGCTCAAGTATTATTCGATTCGGGTGCGACGCATAGTTTTATATCTGCTGACTCTGCTAAAGAAAATAAAATAGCCATGCAATAACTAGATATGAACATTAGCGTTAGCACTCCATCAGGAGTCGATATGCCTGCAAACTTTATTTGTAGGGACAACCACATTTGCATCGGAGGCAGAAATCTATCCTTGGAAGTCGTCGTACTAGACATCAAAGAGTACGATATAATCCTGGGCATAGATTGGTTGGGCACCTACCATGCAACGATCAAGTGCATGGAGAAGAGAATTGTGTTTCATCTTTCCGACAAGACAGAGTTTTCATATTCGTGCAGTATGGTCTCGAAAACGGCCATGGTGGTATCAGCAATTTCGGCGAGGCGTATGCTGCGTTCCGGCTGTGCGAGATACTTGACATTCCAAAAACTGTCTAACAACTGCTTAAATCGAACCAGACCGAACAAAATTAGTAACAGTATAAAATTAGGTTTATATCTGGTCCAACTTATCCATCTCACGGTTTAGAGTCCTTGGACTTTGGAATATGGAGGCGGTTGTTCATATTCTAAATCTTCGACTCTCTCTCTCTCTCTCTCTCTCTCCCTAACGGTCTAACATATGTTACCTGGAGTGACTGTTCCAGGTCTTTGCCAGTCACTCCAGGTAACATATGTTTATTTTCCATCTTCAATTCATAGATCTATTAGGATTAGGGTGTATTTTCGATAACAATTTTGGATTTGTGGAAGAAAATTATTATGCAAGTGGTTTACTTAGAATTGATTACTGTTCACTTTGATATCTCATACAAATATATTCCAAATATGAGATGGTTAGGGTTTATTTTTGTGTAAATCTTCTATGTGAAACACTTCTATATACTTGAATTTTTGTCGGATTAAAACCGATCAGCCGAACCGATCCAATCCAAACCAAGTCGGTTGGTTTCAAAATCAAACAGACCAATTAGTTGGTTTGGTTCGGCTGTGATTATTTTGAAACTGATTAACTTCGGTTGGACTTCAGCTGTAACCAAATAGGTCGACCACCGACTGATGCACACCCCTACTTGTATCTATAGGATACTCCCTCTCAAAATTACTTAAAAATATTATATTTAGTTCTTACATAAACTTTAATGAAAGCTCAACCCCTCAATTAATACATTTGAATATTATATCTCATCCTAATATTTTATTGGTCTATACATTTATATGGATTATCCTCTTAAAGGGTTGTAGTCTTATTTCTGGCTCCTAGAAGCTCGCAACTCTCCTTGATATGTTGAACTAGTAAAACCTTAGCCATATGCATTCTCTGTTTGCTTCATGAAGTGCTAGGATGATTGGTCGAGGTTTAAGCAGTAGTCTATTTGTCTGATCTTCAGAATAACTGTAATATTGTTAAGAAAAATGTATCTTGTTTGTGATATCCACTTATGGGAATAAGATAAATAACTGTTTATGTATATCCAATAAGATCAACACATCCATATAAATTAAATCAGGAACAATGGTTCCTTTGATATATCTTGTTTGTGATATCCCCTTATGGGAATTATGATTCTTCATTTGGACCTTGTTATTTTTTTCCAGCGACTGGCATCACATAAATGCGTTCAAAAGTTTTAGAATATTTTTATTGTGTATACTGTTGTTGTAATAGTACATTTGAGGCATAAAATGTTGAAAGGGTTTTGTATATCATTTTCCCTTAAGTAACTGGTTCTTCATACAACTCAAGCCTTGGTGTAATATTGAACATACTGAATTATATTCAGATATTGTCTTGAAGTCCTGGTAGCAAAGATTGGTCCAGTCATTCTTCGTTGTTGGGAAGATGACTTCTTTCTGGTGGTCATATATATCCTTCAGGGATTTCAACAGAATTTTTTGGAACTTCTACTGTGAGGTATTCATTCTTCAAATCTGCAAATTACGCAAATAATTGTCCCTTTAACCTTGTCTCTAGGATTAATTAGCTAATTCTTTTTTGGAGGAGTATTCAGTGTATGTACCAGGTCCAGAAAGTTGAGGTGAAGCTTAGCGTCTAACCTACATGCGAGATAATTATTTTTTGCTAAATTCGAAGGCAGATAATTCTAACTTGGCAAGGTTTGACGACTAGAGAAAATTTGGTAGTATTTTATTGTCTTATATTTCATAAATAAGGTTATAAGATATTTAAATATAGAAGTTCAAGTCTATTTCAGTTTGTAGGGCAACCATGCATCAACATTAAAAAATTTATAACCTTTATGAGGATTATAAGTTTAAAATATATGCAACTATATTATTGAAATACCAACATTCATATTGGTGATTTTCACGTACATATATAATCATCTTCTTGTTAACAAATATCTTGTTTGCTACTATCTCAGGCTTTAATAAGAAAAAGTCAAAACATCCGATTTGTGATTGATGTTATGTTTTTCTATTTGAATCATACAACTAGTAATTTGCATCGGTCCAATCAAGGTTGAATTTGGCTAATGGCAAAGTAACAAATGATCTTATTTTGCTTCAGTTGGTAGAAAAACTAGGTAGTTTTAACCACTTAAAGTAGGCAAAGAATAGCCAATGATCATATAATGGCAAGCGTGAAGCAACTATATAAATAAGCTATCTTAAAAAATTACACCTATGAGAAGCAAAATAGACAATCTTCTAAAAACTAGAGAGAAAAGGCTAAAGGCCAAAATGCGGCCCCATAAAATCATTTTTTTCTCTCATTTGGAAATAAGGCTTTATTGTTGATGTTGTTTACATGATTCTATGAGGTAAATTTTCTATATGTTTTAAAGCATTCAAAGTTATTAATTGAATTAATTTTTAGTTAGAACATAGAAGTCATCAGTCTGTTCACTTGATGTGAGGATAGGCGGCCAAGATTTAATGCAATCTAATATGTATGGCAAATCTTATTGGTGTCAGTTCCCTACTCCAGAATTTGGCTCGTTATGCTTTCTTCTCAAACATGAAAACTAGTATGCAGAAAAAATACTTGTTAAAAAGTTATGACTTTCTTTTTGGTTATCATGAATTTTTGTTCTTTCCATGCTTTGAAATTCATTTTTTTATTTTTAGATTTCATTTTAAGTTCCAAAATTAGTTTTTTTTTAATTCCAAATATTGATCATATATCACTACAAGAAAATATCCTATTATAACGTTTGTAAAAATATTATTAGAACTTTTTATAAAGAAGCATTATAAAGATTTATAAATACCTCTTAGTATGTCAGTTTTGAGGATCTTTTGGCCAATTATAAAGTTGTATTTATTTATAAGCGTTATATATAGTATGTACTTCTATAATGGTTATGCATGCAAGCGTTATAAAAGTTTTCCAAAAAATTTCCCCCGTATCAGCCTATTCTCATTTTGATTCCACTCCAAATTCTTTTGACCCAATAAAAAAACTCTCTTCCTTTCTTCCCCTCATTCTTATCTCCTGGAGACAAAACCCCCAATCCCCCTCCTCTTTCCAAATCCCTCTCCCTCATTCCAAATCCTAAACCCTAATCCTCCCCAAACCCTAACCCTAGAAACCTTCCGTCTTTGTGCCTGTCTTTCATCGATGACGGAGCCGACAACGGTATGAGTAGCAGAGCTGCGACAGTCGGGAAGAGCCATTTCCTCGCCAACGGGATTCAACTCCTCCACCATCTCCTCCGACTGCTCCTCTTGCCTTAGCCACCTTCTCACCAAGTGGTCCTCCCTCTGCGGGCCCTCTATCGCCGCCAGGGTCCAGCTCTCCGACTGCTACGCCCTCTACGAGGTCAAAATTTTACGAATTTTTTCTCCTCTCCCGTCTCTCCTTCATCGTCATGAAGTATGCGATAGTAAGTTAGTGCTAGATTTTTGATTTGGTAGACAATGTGGTTTGATTCTCATTTAGCTCGGAAGGTCAAACTTTCTCCAACTTTTCATCGGCCCTGCAGTTTGGGCTTGTTGGAGAGCCGTTGGGTCGTACTCTACTGTAGAATAAGGGGTAGTTGCTAGATTTTTTGAGTAGAGGAATTTGGTATTTTTCTTAGCGTTTGGAAGCTGTTTGTTAGCTTGTCTGAGAGAGATTTCATTTAGTAGCTAGCGGAGATTTAGGATTTAGGATTTTGTTGTACCAATTCCTCGCATTCAAGTCTAAATATGATGTAGCAATAAATGTGTGTTCCATTGTTTGTTGGCTAAGTGTCTTGATTTTTGTAAGTTTCAGGGACGTAAATGTTGTTCAAGACGTGTCGCTCTGGCACGAGCAACGGTTTTGAGGAGAGGAGAGACACGGCGTTCGCCATCATACAGAGCGGGATGTCGATAGCCAGCAACAAGTTCTACGTGACAAGCTACCAGGCAGTGTACACAATGGCACAGTGCGAGGGGGACCTGTCGGTGTCCGACTGCACGACGTTCGTCTAGCAGCTGGTGCATAAGGTGGAGGTAGAGTGTGGCAGGGTGTCACGACCTGCACCCGCTTTTCGGGATACGAGTGCATGTCCAAGGCAGCATACGCCACAGTGTCGGCGGTAGAACACTGTCTAGACCACAATGCTAAAAAACCACAATAATTGCTCATTCACAAAATTAAATTAATTTACAATATTCACAAGTTTTACATTTGAAGAATTTACGTCTCACATAATGAAATAAACAACTAATCTATCTAACTAATCTTCTAGGTTGACGTCAGCATACCCATGTCTCCCAAATGCTAAGAGGAGCCGCGACTAACCTGAAAAATGTTGGTTACTAGTCAGAAATGGAATGAGTACAAATTATTGAATGCAGTTTCAAGTATATGTTAACGACTATAAGACAATGATTAGTCATAAAATACATGGTGAGAATTTCCAAAAAAGTACAAGAAACATGAAGAATACCAGGCGAGAAAAATATGACATCATGTAACGAGTAGAACAGGAGAATATAACTATCTATGTTCTTTGAAGTACTCTTTCGATATGTGATCGGTCTGGGACAGTTACACCACAAGGTCTAAGTTAATTATCAAGGTCTACTTTATTTAACAAGGTCTACTGTGTAGAAAATAAAATATGGGCGAATGTTTGATCACATATCTATTTAGTATTTTCCTATTCCAACACCAAATACAAGAGAGAAACATCATGACATGTACATGAAATATAAGGTGCCATCGTGTGACGAGCGTGTCAAGAATCAAGTATGATATAACTGAACAGTGTGATATAGGAATTAATAATATTGAAAACAAATAATAAATATACTCGCCTGAAGTCCTTAGCTGGTGAAATAGATAGTACTATTGCGTTCAGAATCGTCCAATCGGCTAGGGTAGCACGCAAAACTAATCATATTCAACCCCTCAGTGAGCCACGAAAGTCAACTCCTATAATTATCTCCGGATGCAGAGACAGACATTACCAACGTGTTTGGTATAAATTAAATATCTAAAAATGCCTATCCAAAAGTCCAATTCTGGACACAGGGGCAAAATCGTAATTTCGGGTCAAAACGATGTCCGCCGTTGGACCCATTTTGTACCAAAAAATGTACCAGTACCTACGATCTCGCAAGTCATCAAACTATATGTCTACGGGTCCGGTTTGAAGATACGAACCCAACCCTTTATCCAAAGTTGGATTCCGGTGGGCCGTGCACAAATTCATCCGTTGGATCTGGTCGCGGGCCCGCCAAAATAGCATTCCGGTTGACCGTTTCAGAATCGAACCAAACTTGGCATATAGGACCCAAAAAATAACACAGTACTGTTGGCACAAGTTTTGTCTCGAGATGATGAACGTGCACGAAGTAATTGACTAGTTTGCAAATGGGCTGATACGGGGTATCTCGACGGATACACTTCGATTTCGTTGTGCACGCACAGCAAAATCGAGTTCTGTCATATCCAACACGTCGGCAACATCCATATGCCTCTTTTGATGCTCATGGGTTGCGACCATATCGTCCGATTTGTTGGGACGCATGCCGTATCGGAGAATTTCTAATTTTCGAAAACAGTTTTAACATGTTTTTCTGTGAACTTTACCCTAAATTCCTTTACTGCATAATTAAGTAGAATTAAAACTAATAGTAGGGTTTCCATGTTCTATATGTTGTCTAAATTACTGTTCAAGTACTTTCTAAAAATTCTCAATGGATTGCCCTTAATTGGCCTTCCAACTTGTGTGTTTAGACTACAAAGATGTTCAATTTTGAACAAGTTTTTCACCAACATTGGGCTCGACTTACGACGATCAACTTGAAAGGAATCAGAGAGGGTTACGTTGTCTACATACCAGATAAATTGGCTCAAAAAATCGTGGAGCGAGGAAGCAAAAATACCAACGTGAAGGAGCCTCCATGGCTGTGCGACTGCTGCTTCTAAATGTAGCGATGTTGTCCGCCTTTGCGCGGCTTGGCCGCGCGTCGGCCGATCTTCGATGACAGTGGACAGGGAGGGGTCACCAGGGCTGGGGGTTGTGCAGCCAGGGTCAGAAAATTTATGTTAGGGTTTAGGATTTGATGAATCCCCCTCCATCATATCGGTTATATATACATTTAAGGGGTTGGGTTTCTACTATCGGGGGAAGTAAGTTATTGTTCCGCAAGGAACAGTAACAATTCATTTTTTTTCTTTTTCTTATTAACATATATATTTTTATATATAACATATACACATATATTTATATATACGTATAATACTCCATAAATTCCAAAAAGTCTTAATATTAGCTATTTCTAGTATAGGTCCTTATAAGCACACCTCTCTCTCACTCTCACTCTCTCTCTCTCTCTCTATATATATATATATATATATATATATATATATATATATATATATATATATATATATATATATATATATAACAAGAATTTAACACTTAACTAATCCTTATTGTTTTTAACAACAACAATGATAGTAATATTAATCATAAATATAACTAAAATCAACTAACAAGGGGTATAGTACGGGGTGACACGTTATTCCTCTAATTTAATATGTCCACCGAAAGTTGTGAAAAAAATTCTAAAATGTCATATAAATATTATTAACACTATATTATACGTATAACAATATTTAGAAAATATTTCTCAATCAGAAAATTAAAATATGAAGTATATGTATTTACTTAAATATGCCTACATGGGCGTCTTTAGCCTCACTACGTGTCTATATGGGCTCGGGTTCGATTCGGGTCTAGTTTGACTTGTTTAATACAATCGGGTCTCCTAGAAAGTCAATAATCTAATTAATAAATAATTAAATCGTCTAAGGGATTAAGTCGCACCTTTGACTGGTTTTTCTAGTTGGGACACACTTATGGCTTGGCCTTCCCTACCATGGCTAAGACATTAGTCAAAGCACACGACTACACCTTCCGTGCCAAAGTTTTTGGTCATATTGCACTCCAAAACTTAACCATAACTAAGGCATTCTATAATAATAATTAATTAATTAAATATTTATAAAATTCTAAAAATCACCATTTAATTCAATTAAATAAAAAATTTATAATTGCGGAAATAGGGATTACAAATCTACCCACTTTAGAAATATATTCGTCCTCGAATTTAAGGACTACTAGGATAGGTGGACTTAGTTGATTGGTGTAAAGATAGAAAATGTTTTGGATAAGAAATATTGATCAAATAGGTGAAAAAAAAAGGGAAAGAAATTTAGGGTTAGGATTTTGGGAGTTATGGATTTGTGAGGAAAAGAACAAGGAGAAATTTCCTTAAATAGGCATTGGATTCTTGATTAGATAGGAAGTAAAGCTGCTAGTAGATAATCCTCCTATACATTTAAATAAATTATAAAATAAAATTCGATCTAATCAAAATTCCTTTTATGATAACAATAATAATTTAAAATAATATTACCATATTATCAAATATTTTAAATCGTGTAAATTTGAATATTATTCACCGATCCTTGATGGTCAAAGGTAATAACAAATATTTCCAAGTAAGTAATTGGAGTTTAATAAAATGAGTTGCTAGGATAATTGAAAATAAAATTTTGTTATTCATTATAATAATTTGAATAATATTTTAAAATCGCATAAATTCAAATATTCTTTATAGCTAACATTACCAAATCAAAAGGTAATAAAATTATTTCTAATCAGGCATATCAAATTTTAGTCAAACAATCAATCACGATGATAATTGAAAGCAATATTTCATATCCTCAAAATAATTTGAATATTATTTAAAACAATTTGAGATATATTAATCAAAATTATATTTAAGAATAAATAGATAAATTAGAAACTGTGTATTAAATTATTTTATGGTCAAAATACTTATGATTTTTTTAAAATTAATTAACACCAAATCTTTTCAAAATATCGATAATAGGAAATAAACATTATCTTCTAACTAGAAAAATATATTTAAAACTATAACTAAAATAAGTAAATAAAAGTTTTGAAAACTCGGGAAGTGGGCTTACGAATCTACCCACCTTAGAAACATTCTGTTCCTCGAATTTCAAAGGGCATGATTAGGTATGATTAAGAACATAATCAAGAAACAAAATTTTCAATCAAGATTGATATAATTGGGAGAATGATAGATTCGTAATCGTGGATAGGATAAAAATAATAAAAGTCCAAAAGAAAAATATGATTTGGCACGATCATATTATAGTCAATTTGGTCTAGTCATGACCAAAATTGCTAAAGAATGATCAAATTTTTTAGATAAAATCTAAATAGGGTTATAGTCACTTAGATATAATTTAAGATACATTCACGATCAAGGCTAATCGTGTAAGTCATCCAGGCATGATCAAAATTGGAGGCTGATACGAGCATGAGCAAGATCAAAATTGTCATGATCATCGTGGAATAAAATTTTAGACATTAGCAATAATTGAGTTGAAGTATAGGCACAATTATGATTATGGTCAAATAGTTTAATCACATTCCAAGTTGTTTAGGAACGATCAGAAACTCAAATTTGTTTGGCACGATTAACTCGATTAACTATTTAAGCAAAATTATTTAGGCACGATTACAGAATCAAGACCTAGAAAATATGCGAATTGACGCGATCGAAATATAATAAGAATAGTCTAGTTACAATCAAAAGTCGTAAGGATGATCCAAATCGAATTGTTGTAGCACGATCAATTATGTAGGCACGGTCATAGATTCATAAACTAGGTGCGATTATGAATCTAGTGGAATAGTGAATTAAATCTAGTAATAGGTTTTAAATGGGAGGAAAATCAAATGATGACTCAACGAATATAAAATAAGAAAGAAAGGTAAGAAGGGAAGAACTACAAGCTTTATTTATATTGCGATACTAAGAAATTGAATATCAAATCAGTTTAGAGTGAGAGTACAATATTTTGCGGATCATAAAAAATTAATAGTCATATGCTAATAAAAGATTTAGCCTCTATAGTATTCGAAACCATATGCATATCTGTAGACGTTTCACCGAGAATCCATGCCTCGCCAGTGTAATCTGGCTACAGTAAATTCTTGGTTTCATGACTCAAATATGATGTTGCATCGAATATTCTATTAGCTCTACCAATATTGACATACAACTCAAGGTCAAAATATGGCAACTAGGACATAGTTTTAATAACATTCGATAATGTACACTTACTCGAAATTACTTCAACTTGGGGATCATGCCACGCCAGTGCACTACTGGCTGCAGTGAACCCGCAGTCTCGATAATCCAAATAAATGGCGACAGTGTGCTGCTGCCTTGCCGTTGTAAGTCACCGATCATTTTTTAACTATATCCATAAAGTTTCAAAGGAGCTTCTAAATTTTTTAAACAAATTGATCATGGAAAGTTAGAAATTCAAACAAATTGATCATGATAGGAAAAAAATATATGTATCTGTCCTTGAAGTGAGCGTATCAGTTTTAAAAACCAAACGATTGGTTAGAAAGAGAAGATTGAAGACGAGAGAAATATAAACCTTGATTTCTATTCCTCTAATATTCAAGATCGAGGGGAAAACATATATATCTTAAATTTTAACCAAGCTAACTTAGAGTAGATATATGGATAATGGATCATGTTAGGCTCAACCCAATGGATGTTATTAAAATAAAGACTCTTAGGGAAAAATAGTTACTTATGGCCAATGGAAAATACTAATTGGTACGGGTAACGGTGATAATATCTAGATAGGCCAGAAAAGATAATTTGAATAAATTATCAAGGTTAGGGGTTGTTTTCTAGGAAGGCTTAAGTTATATAATGAATAGTCTACCCACATTAGATTCTATCATCATATCAAAATACAATAATGTATATATGAAAATCTCTTAAGTTATCTAAATTTAATAAATCCTTACATATATTGCATGGCCTATTTAACAATCCTTAACTACCCAACAGTCAAGTTGAATAAGGGACTCATATTCCTAGTCATCCTCCTAGATCAATACAATCCTAATTATGAATGAGCATTTCCTAGTCGCAGGCTCGCAGTAGTACGACTAACATAGATAGTACAACGAGTTTGCAATATTTTGCGAAAACTGACCTGTATGGGCTACCACAAAAACTTGTCATAATCCATATCCGCTTTTCGGGATACGAGTGCGTGTCCAAGTCAGCCTATGTCACAGTGTCGGCGGTAGAACACTGTCTAGACCACAATGCTCAAAAACCACAATAATTGCTCATTCACAAAATTAAATTAATTTATAATATTCACAAGTTTTACATTTGAAGAATTCACAAGTCTCACATAATAAAATAAACAGTTAATCTATCTAACTAATCTTTTAGGTTGACCTCAGCATAGCCATGTCTCCCAAATGCTAAGAGGAGCATGACTAACCTAAAAAATATTGGTTTCCAATCAGGAATGGAACGAGTACAAATTATTGAATACAGTTTCAAGTATATGTTAACGACTATAAGACAATGATTAGTCATAAAATATATTGCAAGAATATCTAGAAAAGTACTAGAAACATAAAAAATACCAGTAGGAAAAATATGATAGCATGTAACGAGTAGAACATGAGAATATAACTATCAATGTGCTTTGAAGTACTCTTTCAATATGTGATCGGTCTGGGGCAGTTACACCACAAGGTTTAAGTTAATTATTAAGGTCTACTTTATTTAACAAGGTCTACAAGGTCTACTGTACAAAAAATAAAACATGGGCTAGGGTCTGATCATATATCTATTTAGTACTTTTTCGTCCCAACACCAAGTACAAGAGAGAAACATCATGACATGTACTAGAAATATGAGGTGCCATCATGTGACGAGCGTGTCAAGAATCAAGTATGATATAACTAAACAGTGTGATATAGGAATTGACAATATTGAAAACAAACAATAAATGTACTCATCTAAGATCCTTATCTGGTGAAACAGATAGTACCATTGCATTCAGAATCGTCCAATCGGCTAGGGTAGCACACAAAACTAATAATACTCAACCCCTCAGTGAGCCACGAAAGTCAACTCCTGTAATTGTCTCCTGATGCAGAGACATACATTACCAACGTGTTTGGTATAAAAAATGTCTAAAAATGCCTACCCAAAAGTCCAATTCTAGACACAGGGGCAAAATTATAATTTCGGGCCAAAACGATGTCCGCCGTTAGACTCGCTTTGCACCGAAAATGTGCCAGTACTTACGGTCTCTAAAGTCATCAAACTATATGTCTATGGATCTGGTTTGACGATATGAACCCAATCTTATATCTAAAGTTGGATTCCGATGGGCCGTGCAAAAATTTGCCCGTTGGATCGGGTCATGGGCCCGCCAAAATAGCATTCTGGTCGACCTTTTCAGAATCGGACCAAAGTTGGCATACAGGACCAAAAAAATGACACGGTCCTGTTGGCGCAAGTTTTGTCTCGAGATGATGAACATGACGAAGTAATTGACTAGTTTAAAAAGGGACCGATACAGGGTATCTCGACGGATACGCTTCAATTTCGTCGCACACGCACAGCGAAATCGAGTTTAGTCGAATCCCACATGTCGACAACCTCCATACACATCTTTTGATGCTCATGGGTTGTGACCACATAGCCCGGTTTGTTGGGACATACGTCGTATCGAGAATTTCTAATTTTCGTAAACAGTTCTAACATGTTTTTCTGTGAACTTTATACTAAATTCCTTTACTGCATAATTAAGAAGAATTAAAACTAATTGTAGGGTTTCCATGTCCTATATGTTGTGTAAATTACCGTTCAATTACTTTCTAAAAAAATTCAATGGATTGCCCTTAATTGGCCTTCCAACTTGGGTGTTTGGACTACAGAGATGTTCAATTTTGAATAAGTTCTTCATCAACATTGGGCTCGACTTACGACACATATACTATGATCTAAATTAATCTACTTGAAAGGAATCAGAGAGGGTTACATTGTCTACATACCATAGAAATTGGCTCGCGAAATCGTGGAGCGAGGAGGCAAAAATACCATCGTGAAGGAGCCTCCATGGATGTGCGACTGCTGCTACTGACTGCAGCGCTGCTGTCTGCCTTTATACGCACTACACCAAAAAAGGCATTTAGGAACAGTTTTTATATGTTTCTAATAATTTTAGGAACATATCATAACCATTCCTAAAAGTGGCATTGCAATATTTGGAACAGATATAAAGCGTTCCTATATTTAGTTTGGAACATTTATGAGGCGTTCCAATATTAGATGTTGGAACATATATAATGTGTTTCTAAATTATTTTTGGAACATCTTTTAAATGTTTCTAGATGGCATTTTGAAACGCTTTAAGCCTGTTCCTAAATATAATTTGCAACACTTCTGCATTATTCTTATGGCTATGTTTGCAACACTTCATTAATGTTCCTGTTTATTTTTTAATTTCATTTTTGCATTCCAATTTTCAGTTTGAACCACAATTATATCTAATGATTTATAAACTGAACATTGAAATACATAATAAGTGGTGCTACAATCAGATTTTTGAAGATATCACATTAAATGATGATATCAGGAATATAGGCACATCATACTATACTTTCATCCATTACCTTTTTCACTATTCTAAATCAAGTTAAGCTAAGACACAAAATGAAATAATAGCTTAAACACAACAGTAAATAAGAGAACATTTGAGCAAATTATTAACACATTAAAACCTCTCTTCCAAAGATCTACAATTTTACTCTTTTAAAAGAGAGAACACTCTAGTAGATTATTTCAAACAGACACCAATCCTTCCAACGGGCAATATAAACATTGCTACAAGAGAAAGAACAGCTAATGCTTTTCACAAGTCACAAATATTCACCAGAAAATTGAAATAGTTCAAAACTATTGAGATGTACAGAATATGATAACATTCATATCTAGTTCCTAGTATTCAAAATAAACCTAAGGCAATTTAAAATCAAGCACCATCAAACTCCCTCCTAGATGAACTGATGGATGACCCAACTTCTGTATTACACCTGCTTTGATCTCTCACATATGAAATGTACGACAGAAAGATCTTCTGATTCTTAAAGCTTATGTCAAAGTCTTGCCACCATCAACCGATATATCTACTGTCTTTATATCGCATCCACTACCAGAGTGTATATTCATTAATAGAAATCTGCAATCCATCAAGATATGGAAGTTACTATCTCACTTTTGCATAATAGAGAGAAAAAAAGATTAGAGAAGATCTTAAAAACCTTTCCATGTTCAGCAACATCCGGATCCTCCTGGAATATATTGCACACTGTCAGTACACAAACTTTATAGGCAGTTTTATTTTCTAACTACATGGTTCTTTATTGGATAAGATATTATGAATGAAATAGAAAAAAAATAAATGGTTGTATTATCATTGTTTAGATGCAGTATATACGGTACAAAGGAGCGAGAAGACAAAGTTAGAACCGAGTGGCAATTCGTTCTTTTTAGAACTATTATAGTTCAATGCAGCTAGCTTTGAGGATTTGGATATCTGACAAAAGGATGGAACACCTATTAACAATGTTGAACTCGGTCACTGAATCCTGACTGGATATAAATGATTATTCTCTGTGAATACTTCCATCCTCAAAGTGACTCAACCAAGAAAGGATTTAACTGAAGTTGTATTATCCATCGTTTAGAGATGCACCAAAGAGTGAAGAAATTATATGTTTGATCAGCAATATGGTTCAGGCCACATACCAAATACCCCAAATAGTAAAAAATGATAATGTAATAAAGAAAGACGCCAAACTATAACAAATGGTTCACATACTGGAGTTGAAATGGCATGATAGGCTTTAATATGTGTAACAACAGACTAGATCAACAGCCTCACTGAAATCTGCTAATATCTTTGAGATCAGTACCTTATTATTACTCTTATTAATAGAAAACTGAAGATTGATTTTAATTGTAGCAAAGCTAGAGTATGATCTTGGAACAAGCCACAAGTATATTTGGAAGATTTGTCTTCCAAATATTAGCTTTCCCCAAAATAAATATAGATATAACTGCTAGACATGATTTGAGAACTATTTTTCCTTTCATATTACATATTCGCCTCATTGTGTACCAAACAAAATCAGTGAATGCATATATTTTCTTTAACATATATAACTTGCTACAATTTTTTTACAATTAGTTGGAATCCCATGGATATATAACCAAGAATCATAAAGTTGCAAGTCCTATTTGTGTTCAAAAGACATTTTGCAATGCAGTAAATCCCAACTCCAATTCCTTTATAGCATTTATTTAGCTTGAGTGTGTGGATTCAATCGACTGTACCCGATATCAACGAGTAAAAAAAATTTAACTGGATAGAAAGACATGCTATGGGTTTCATAGACATTCAACAATCCAATGAATCCAAATTCGTACTTCCACCTTCCACAGAGAATGTTGGAGATAATGTATGTCTCAATTAAGATAATTTTTTTTCTTCAGAAATGGGTTTATTAGAGCAACCTAAAGAAGCAATTGAAATAGATACATGTCGTCTTCATGCTTATCATGTTTCTAAAGTAACAATAAATAACCTTAGAACTAAAAGAATGGTATTTCTAAATACAATTGTGGTGAGTAATAACAAATGAAGAAATAAAAAAAATAATAATTTGGAGAAACTCTTTCGACATATAACAACATGGCCTATAACAAAAAAGTATAGACGAACCTAAAGCTGCTTGACCTTCTGAAAGAGTTCTCCATAGCCCTTCTCTTTCACAGATTCAGTCGAAGAAAAATCTATATTAAGAAATTGCATTAAAAATAATCAAATCATCAAAAATGGAAGTAACTCCATAAGCAATATGTTTATACCAGAAATTCCACCACACACCTTTCATATTTATAGCCTGCATGAAAAAGTCGAGGATAGCAAATAGGAGCATCAAAATTGACTCTCCCCAGAATGCAATCTTCGACGATAAGTTTCAACCTAATTTATGGAATGTGTAAGTACCACATCATTCAAGTTTTTATACATAAATAACAAAAGTTCCTATAGCAATCCCTAAAATCAAGTTGCAAATGATCTTCTGTTAAATGATACTTCTGAGCATTCAGGACCATGTTCCAAAGTCATTCCAAACAGTCAAGTATTTTCATGGTATTAGCATTCAGGACCCAGTTTCATAGCATCAGCTGCCACTTTCTAAATGATGCAAAATATTAAAGCCAGTCAGTAACAGTCTAGTATTTCAGTCAGTCTACAAAGATATCATACCATACTTGACCATAAAAGCATACTAGAAGAGAGAAATACAGTACCCCTCTTCCTCTTCCATATCCCCTGTTACTTTGATGATTGTAGAAAACAGCTCCATTTGGCTGGAAATATATTGACCATATAAGTCATGTCACAGTAAACATAATAAATTTTCTACATAAATTAGCAGGTGTCAGTTTGATATAGAATCTCTAAAAGAAAAGTGTCGACATGGAATAAACTACCAAACATTAAACAGTTCAAATGGGATATGATATGGCAAAAGAAAAAGAAACATAAGCTTGTTCTAGAGACATAATAGCTAAAATTTAGACATTCACCTTTTACTCAAAAAACTTCTTTAAGACATATTCTAGGCCAAAAATATATTTGGACTTGCCGTCTAGCCAAGCACTAGGCTAATTAGGCAATGCAAACACAGTAAATTCGAGGATCGCATAGACAAAGAAGCAACAGCCTAGACATGCCTAAGCAGGAGTTTAAGTTATCCTTTTATTGCAGTTGAACCTTTTGCTATTACTTACTTGCATGAGATACCTACACATTAACACCACAAAGGTGCTAGTATCTACCAGGACTCCATAACAGGTTCCTCTCCGGGCTTAAACTTACAAATGTTCTAAAGGAACAAGGCATTAATGTCTAGCAAGATACCTCAAAAAAACTGTATCCTTCAAGTACACATACACAATTGCTTAGCTGAGAAACATGTTCTTGCGAAGGAACTAGCCCACTCTATCAAGGACTTACAAATATTCTCCAAAACATGTTCTTTCTTGCGAAGCCAACTTTTTGGTCACTTATCCAGCCATTACTTAGAACTTTGTTCCAGTAGTATGTAACTTGTATATTATTTGACTGGAATAAAACAATGATTAAACACCCAGTAGTAACTCAAAGAAAAACTTGAGAACATTTCATGAAGGTTTAAATCCTAAATCTTAAATCTTAAGAACATTTCAACTGCAGTCTGAAACTGCAAGTGGTTGCAGTATTCAGTGTGGATATGAGGGTGTATGTGTTAGATGTACAAGATATGGAAACTGCAGGCACGAAGGTAAACTACTATAAGGGAAGCTAGGTTGTGGGTAATGGTGTACTAGTGTGTATACTTGATCTGTACACTACAAGCAGCATGTGTTTGTGTCAAACGGGGGTAATGCAGAAGTAGTGCACTGCAGGATGTATCATGTGTATCAATGGTTATAGAAAATTCTGTAGGGAGGATGTGCGTGTCTAGATACGTGTCACAATATTATTATATAAATCTAAAAAGAATCTTAACTAATCAAAAATATGGTTGCAAATTCTCTTTTGTGGGAGTGAAGAGGGATAGTGATGATTTGATCAAATTAGAAAATGGTATGTGCACCAAAATAGAGCCACATACAAGGAGGAAACAACAGGGTAATTTTAGTTGATTTGTATATGATGGGAGTCCCTTCATAAAGAGCCATGCCAAAATTGAACTAGAGTAAGAAACTTCTATGACTTATCATGTGCTCTATTCTGACAATCAGCTAAATTAATAGGCTACAAGTAAAAATAAATATATGACAAAAGATTTTAGAGGATTGTGTTATGTGGTAGATATTCATTGCAAAAGTTCTTTTTCAATCTTTGTTCCAAGATCAAATATAAAAAGTAGTTGGTTTCTTGCATCACGTCTGTGGCTAATCAACATCGAAGATATAATTCCTTGAGCAATAAATGGAAAGTCCATC
This sequence comes from Iris pallida, assembly GCA_029216955.1. Lineage (NCBI taxonomy): Eukaryota > Viridiplantae > Streptophyta > Magnoliopsida > Asparagales > Iridaceae > Iris > Iris pallida. Next base: position 7,142,206 of record JANAVB010040018.1, on the reverse strand, counting down.
AAACTTATTGGTTTTTTACTCAACAAGCAAGCTATATGTGGTCAGTTACCTATTCTCACTAAACAAGATAAAGGAAATTTATTATTCATACTGGGAGATATTATCATCATTTTTTTATATATGAAAAAATTGTAACTGACCTTCTGGAGGAACCCAACACCAAAGGCTCTAGTAACTTTCAACTGTCCTTTAACTCTCATTTAGAACAGCGTGAGCATCATCAGTATGTTTTGCTTTTATACTCAAAACTTTCCAAAAGTAAGGAGATATTAAGATTATCACTACCATTTATATTGGCTTGCCATTCTAGAATAAAGTAGCAAGAAATTTTCTGGAAGAACAAGGCCTAAATCATTATTTGTCATTAATACCACCAAGAAACGGTATCAACCAAACAAATTCTATAGAATAAGTTGTCAAGTAACCATTCTACTAATTAGGATGGTGCCGATTGTTGTAGCATATTTCAATGTCCTAAACGTATACAATCTATACAGTCGGTATATGTAATTTGATAACTATCCTGTGAGCATCAAAATAGGAAGTAATAGGGAAGAGAATCCATAGAGATGGTATATGTATTTGGATAACTTCCCTGTGAGCATTAAAATAGGAAGTAACATGAAAGAGTGAAAGAAGAAGAATGTACAAGAAAATAAAAAGGCCTCAGATGTAGTTCCCTAGGCCCCATACGACTAGCTTGGTGTAGCGGTTCTATGTATCTTGTTTGGGGCATAATGCTAAAATATAGTGCACTGTGCACCATAATGTGTTCATAAAGCAGGCTATTTGTACAAGTATAGGTGCCCCTCCAACTATAAAATTGATCATGATCACAAGAAAAATCTCTACAGTATCCAAGCTTTGTGTCATGATTATCAATCTATCTCAAGTTGATTCTAATGGATGAACAACAAGCATCATAATGATTAAACGCTTAAATGTCAAATAATCATGTCGGTGTAGAATCTTGACAAATTAAGTAATAGTCCTCCAATCATGTATGTTTCATGATTATCAATCTATCTCAAGTTGATTCTAATTTTTTAAGATTGCTCATAATTCTTGTCTATGTAGAATCCTGACAAATTAAGTAACAGTCCTCCAATCGTGTACTTAAATGCTAAATAATAATGCATAATCAACAAGCCTGGATGGGATAATTATCAATCTATGTTAAGTTGATTCTCGTATAATAAGCATTAGATATCAGTGATACATGTACTTGCTTTAAGGACTGTTCAAGAATATTTTCTTTGAATACTATTGATAATCTAGAGAGAAACCCCCATCATGTAATCATGTGCCAAAGAATCCACCATATGTATTCTATATTTATTATTTATTTTTAACTATCTAGAGATGATCCATATATCTTAAATTTCTCAAAATACAAACCATTATAGGAAGACGAATGATTTAAAGTCAATCATCACATTAAGACACTGAGAAACACAAATAATTTAGGTAAATCCTAGATATAATCCCGAATCCGTTAACACTACTATGATCATATATTCATGACAATAACTAACATAGGTAGTAGACCATATTTGACCGATGGCGCATATCTTACATTCTAATAGCCCTTAAATACCCGTGTACTAAAATCTAGTGTGCAATACGAAAACAAAGTTAAGAATCCCTTGAGAAATTGAGAAACAAAGTGACCAATTCCTAGTCCTTGTTCACTAGTCTCATTAAGGTAGCTTAGTTATCTTATTAACAGATCCAGACACTAATTTCAGGCACCGAGTTGTGAATTTTTTTCCTAAAATTAATAAGTATTTCCTGCTGAAGCAAAAAAAACATAACCAAATTTGACAAGAATTTGTTGCAAACACGATACTAATTTTTTGCACACAGGCAAAGAATTTCTTGCAGAAACAAACAAAATTGATATTAATTTTTTTCAGAAAGACACAAGCAAAATTGATAAAAAAAAATCATAATGACACACATGCAAATGAGGTGAGTGTTATGCATGAACAAGAAAGGGATTGTGTTTCTTTTTGGTAAATAATGCCAATATCAATAGGAATTAACAAATAATCAAACTTTGATGAATGAGACTACACCAAAATAAAAATATCGAACCAAAATACTGTACCAAAGAGAGGCCCTAAAATTAATTCAAAGCCAGAACCAAAATACTGTATCTAAAATTGATAAGAATTTGTTTCCGAAAGACTGAACCAAAAAACTGAGAAAAGAGAAGGAATAAACAGCAAAGAGAGCCGGGATGGTCTGCTAAGTCGATGATAACTCCTGCTAAGTCGATATAAGAAAGTAGGTCGATCTCCTACTATGTCCGCGGGAACTCCTGCTAAGTCGATATGGTCATTTGGAGGGAGGGTTTGTTTTGGGGGAAGTAGGGTTTTTTTTTGGTTACGGGAGGGAGGGTTTGTTTTTGGGGGGAAAGAAAGGGCTTTTTGGGTTATGGGAGGGAAAAGAAGGGGTAATGTGAGCTGTTGGAACACTTTTCTTAATAAGAACGTGATATGCACATGTGTACATCTCAAATTTGGAACATACTTGGTATATTATAAAAACGTTCCTAAATAATAATAAAAACTTAAAACTTAAAATAAATTATATCAGGAACATTTTTCTGTTCTGGAACACTTTTGTTCCGTTACAATCACTAGGTACATACAATAAGTGTTCCGAATTGAAAATTGCTTGGTGTTCCAAAATGACCATTTTGGTGTAGTGACGGCTTGGCCGCACGTCGGCCGACCTCCGGCGACGGTGGCCAGGGAGGGGTCGCCAAGGCTGGGGGGTGTGCAGCCAGGGTCTGGAATTTATGTTAGGGTTTAGGATTTGATGAATCCCCCTCCATGCTATCGGTTATATATACATTTAGGGGGGTCGAGTTTCTACTATCGGGGGAAGTAAGTTACTGTTCCATAAGGAACAGTAACGATTCAGTTTTTTTTTTCCTTTTCTTATTAACATATATACATATTACTATATATAACTATATATACACATGTATTTATATGTACGTATAATACTCCATAAATTCCAAAAAGTCTTAATATTAGCTATTTCTAGTATAGGGCCTTATATGCACACACCTCTCTCTCTCTCTCTCTCTCTCTCTCTCTATATATATATATATATATATATATATATATATATATATATATATATATATATATAGCAAATGACCTCTAGCCTAGTGGTTAAGAGAGATGCATGCGGCCCAAGTGGTCGGGAGTTCGAGCCTCAGTGGAGGCGAGTTTGCCACAAGTACCCATTGCTTCAATATTTATATATATATATATATATATATATATATATATATATATATATATATATATATATATATATATATATATATGACAAAATATATATATATATATATATATATATATATATATATATATATATATATATATATATATATATATTTTATTATATATATATATATATATATATATATATATATATATATATATATATATATATATATATATGACAAGAATTTAACACTTAACTAATCGTTATTATTTTTAACAACAATAATAATAGTAATATTAATCATAAATATAACTAAAAATCAACTAACAAGGGGTATAGTACGGGGTGACACATTAATCCTCTAATTTAATGTGTCCACCGAAAGTGATGCAAAATTCTAAAATGTCATATCAATATTATTAATACTATATTACACGTATAACAATATTTAGAAAATATTTCTCAATCCGAAAATTAAAATATAAAGTATATGTATTTACTTAAATATGTCTACATGGGCGTCTTTGGCCTCACTACATGCTTATATGGGCTCGGGTTCGATTCGGGTCCAGTTTGACTTGTTTAATACAACCGGGTCCCCTAGAAAGTCAATAATCTAATTAATAATTAATTAAATCGTCTAAGGGGTTAAGTCGCAACTTTGACTGATTTTTCTAGTTAGAACACACTTATGGCTCAGCCTTCCCTACTATGGCTAAAACATTAGTCAAAGCACACGACTACACCCTCCATGCCAAAGTTCTTGGTCATCTTGTACTCCAAAACTTAACCATGACTAAGGCATTCTATAAAAATAATTAATTAATTAAATATTTATAAAATTTCAAAAATCACCATTTAATTTAATTAAATAAAAATATAAAAAAATTATTTTAAAATTACGGAAAGAGGGGTTATACGGGGCAAACTCGGGGGAGGTGTACCTTAAATAGTGCGACATTAGCTATAGCTATGATTCGAATGGGGTTTCTAGAGGTGGCGGTGGAGATGGTGGTGGTAGCGGTGACGGCAGTGGTGGAGGAATAAATGGATGAACAATTACGCTTCGACTAAAATTTTGGATCTAGATATTACTTTTAATTGTGCTAATTTTGATGCATACTTCTCTTCTTAATCTCAATATGCTGCATTGCTAGCGACTAGGCATTGTATTTTATCAGTTTCATGCATTAGTTTCACTTCAAATCTAGGTTTTGTATATAATTTCTGTTCAAATTGCGATCTATAAAGTAAAGGAGTTTTATCTCAACCTATCTCCGACTGCTTGAGCCAAAGTGCCCAGACAAAGTGGGGAAGGATAAACAATCTGAAGTATTGCCTCTACCACCAATTCATTGGCTATACTACCAAGGATTGATTCATCCTCAAAGGGCAGATTCAACGACTCATCGACTCAAACGCTATTACTCGACTTTGAGGAACACACAATGGTGGCTAACATGGTGTCGATACAATTCAACAGTCTACCCGGAGTCGAAGTCCAAGGCGGAGTAGTCCTGATCCCCAAGGCTATGATGAAAATCGTTAACCTTTCACCACCGTACGACCATACGGCCGGGATGATCCCGCTTAAGACTGCAAAGGACGAGATCATGTAGGTACACCCGGATCTAGTGGACGAAATAGTTCAAATCTCTCCAGCCACACGATAAAAGAAAAAGAACTCCAGGCCATAACCAGCATAATCTTCTTCTGAATAAGGAAACACGTAAGGAGTGCGTTTTGCGGCTAGACCCATGGGCCGCATAAAAAAGAGAGAAAAAAACATGCAGCTCCCCAATGGCCATGTCTCTTGAATAAGTTTCTTTTATAAAGCTTGAATATGATCAAACCCTTTAATAAGATGTCAAACTCACTACAAAGTGTTTGTCAAAATATTTTTTACTACGTCTATCATACCTCTAGTAAAAATATTCTCTACAAAAGAGATGACAAAAATTCTTATCAAGAAGGAAAATCTGTTACATGTTTCTGTTGCATATAAGAACTTATTTATGCATGGAACCTTGCCGCAACTGGGTTCTCAACACTTGTGTACCGCATTTTCTAGAGAATCAACACATCACATAAGGTCCTCTCCTGTGTAGTATCCTGACTCGCATGGTGCATTATGTTGGTTGGATGGTTCGATGACGCCTTGTTGGACTTGGAAATATAAGAAAGGATCGCTCGAAAGGCTATGCGATCGTGATGAAAACCATTTTAAAATGTGAGTAGTGTGTTCACGCGTAATAAAATAGATTTATATGCTATAAATTCTTATTGAGTTGCTAAATGTTTTTTGCACAGAATCTAAAAAGATAATAAAAGATAATTAATCACATGACCTAAAAACAGTTGTAAATTATTTTATAAACGATGTACTATGCAATGAAATACATGACAAGTGAAGCAAAAGTCCCCAATACTTGGGCGGTGCGTATATCGAATTTCAGCTCGATGAATAGATGGTAACACAGATAATAAGACCCGAGAACTGGGTAGTGAGTATGTTTGAGTTATGACCCAAAAGAATATATGGTGTCAAAGATATAGGAAAAAGATTGAGTAATCACATTCTACTAACCGGTGTTGTTGTAGAATATTGATTACACTAAGTTCCTAGATTGGGCAGATAGTAATACGAGCGTCATCTCAAGGAAAATATGACAAGACGAATGAGAACTATGGCACGATATCCTTAATTTCCAATATCATGCATTATATGTTTCTTCGTAGCTAAGTTGCATATATTTGCATGGTTATGTGCAACTTGTCAACAAGGTTTGCTTCTGCAAACTATAACTCCAAGGCCTCGAACCCGTCGTCCTAGGGGGAACTAGTGTGATGAAGTAGTAGCACAGTACCAAAGTAGTAGCACGGTGATTCAGAAACCTTTCAGATTAGGCTAGGTACCTATCGATGAAGGGGAGCCGTCTAACCACAAGTTCGAGATAACGTATCATCAGTAACCCGCATATAGACATGACATATGCTAATGATGTCTTATGAAGACAGAGTAAATTATTAATCATAAACAGGAAAGGTTGTCGGATGTTAGTCAGAATCACCATAACGATGACAAATATGATATTGTTCCTAACAATATCTCATGCAGACAGAGTAAGTATTATAATTATACATGGATGGATACATAACTGTGGGTAAGAATCACCAAAGGGTGTTAACATATATGTTTTACATTATGCTGCTTGAGAACTGCATGGTTTACTTCTAGTCAAATATAAACATAAAAATTACCCTAAGGTAACGAGAAAGACCACTCTTAATAATGCTCTTATCACATGATTACTTAGTGTTGTCTTCTTAGGTGAGTTGGGTTAGCATCGCTAACCAGTACATGACAATATACTGACCTGTTTGTAAACATCATTATAGGTGCTCGTGCATGAGGGAAATCGTTTGATCAATGCTTGGCATTAATTAATTAGATGTGTATACAAAAACTCTTCTCGCAAGACGATATCTTTTGTTATACATGATATAATGTATGGAACATTGTAATTCAGTTGTACCAATAAGATTATAAGCCAAGTCGGCAAGTTCATTATAAGCCAAGTCGGCATGTTTGGTTGTAAGCCTAAATGGCAAGTAATTGAGTTGGCTATTCAAAAGTTGTTGTAATCTATTGTGAACTCTGTATTCAGCTGCAAGTCTTATAATATGTTACAATTATCAACAAAGAGACATAATCCTTCATATCTTGTTGTGACTTCAATTTATCTACTTGGTTTTACTGCGATGTCATTATTTTTTGAGAAATACCAAGAACTGTAATGATTTTGTCTTATACAAGTGTAATCTAGACTTGTACGACATCACGCCTAATGGCTAGTTTTCGATTCTCCGGGATCGGTGCGAGACATCCTGTAGCAACGAACTCAAGAGACTCGCAAGAGCTTCCAAGCCTCTTCCAAAAGTCGTCCCAAAGAAGGTGACGAGAAGTTGCTAGAGGACAATTTTAGGAAAGCTTCTAAGGCTCTTCCTAAAGTCAAAATTGTCCCTCCCTAACAGAGTCGCCAGCTTGTATTGTTCAAATCATGATCTATAAAGGAAAGAAGTTTTATCTCAACCAATCTCTTCTTTCCTTATCACCGAAGATCACGTGATGGTGAACAAGCTAGCTTGATCGCCATCGTAGGATCTTCGATGGTAAGGGAAGAAGAAATAAGTTGAGATAAAACTTCTTTTCTTTATAGATCACAATTTGAACAGTACAACAAAGCCTAATAATAAGAATTTGCTAGTACAAATGTAGATTCTAGGGAAATATAACGATAAAGATTGGGTACTTCAATGACCCTTTACTCCATTGATGATATGATACTTAGCAGCTTCTCAAAATGCTCTCTGTGACTCTCTCCCGTATATCTGGTGCTCTTCTTTCTTTTTCCTTCTTCCCTTGGTTGGGCTCTTTTTTGATGATGGTGTGTACCTCCTTTTATAGTTGTCTTTAGTGGAAAAGCCATGAAGAAGGTAATGATAGGGAGGATCTTCTACGCGGAGGATGCCATCTAGGTTGTCACAGCAATTTAGGCAGGCTGTTTAACCGTTCGGCCTTGTCGAGGTGCTAATTTGGCATCCGTTGCTGCAGAAGCTCCGGGGAAGGACTTTAAGGATCCTTGAGTGTAGTTGTCAATAGTTATGACTGTCCATCCGTACGGATATACTATCGGTGACATAGCTCGTAAATGTTTTTAGGACAACCTATCGTTTGAATGGTGCGGTTATGTAACGCGTGTGCCATAAAAGAAAGACTTAAATCATGTGGCATGATCTTTGGTTAATGTGTGGTACTGGCCATAATTTGGAAGGAATCTCGGATTGGAATGGAGCGGTTATGGTGCACACATCATAAACGTGGTGTTGATCCTTTCTGCCATTACCAATGGGATTTGAGGTAATCCGGTTAGGGGCACGAACCAGCTACATTGATGACTGGGGTAGCCCAGCCAAGGATGTAAGGCATTTGTCTTGATATGGAGGATTTGTGAAGCTGCCTAGGCCGCCTACCTCCTTGGTCGCATAGAGGCTTCTTGGAAGGAAAGCTGCATGGTGTCTGGGCTGCATGTGTCCTGGTCGCATGGAGTAGACTGGCTACTTTTGGTTCTGCAAAGGCAACATACTTTGGGGTAGCGTACTGCTGGCACTTGGCATCCCACTAGAGGTTTCTGGGCCAAAGTGCACCATATCTGATGTGGTTCAGGCTTGATTGAGCTCGAGGAATTTCTATGCTTCTATTAGATCTCCTTCAAAGTTTTAAAACTTGGCAATGCGTTTGGGATACTTTGAACAGAAGCATGGGTTATTCAGGGTTCTTGGGCCTTCAATTTGGTCCATCAAGGCTTTGGTGGAGTCTCTCAACTCTTATGGCATCGCTTCGTCTTGGTGTACCCTTCTTTGAAATGTTGCCAGGCTGGTAAGCTTTTGCTATAAATGGGATTCGGTTTGAAAAGAAAAACCCTTTTCTCCAAGCTTTATTCTCTTCTGTTTTGTGCACACTTATAAACCCTAGGTGTCATGGCTGGTGTAGGTGCGAAGAAGGCCAAGAAGAGTAAGGATCCGGCTTTTGGATCTGATGAGGAGTCACTGAAGTGTCCTTCTGATGTCCAACAGTCGATTGAAGGTAAGACTACCTCGTGTTTGGTAAGTTTTATTTTCAAAACCCAACTGTACTGAGTTGGCCCACTTTCTCTATCTTGTAGTGGTCCTTACTCGAGCATCGTAGGGCGAGCTTCTTTTGAGTGCATAGCAAATATCATCGGGGATGAACTTCGATGATCTGAAGGCCGCCATTCAGGTCCAAATTAATGAAGGCCAGCCTGAAGTTTGTTAGAGGATGGTGGGCAACCAAGGCTCATTTTTCCTTTTGAAGCAGCTGAATATGGGAAAGCTCTAATCTGCTAAGGGAGAAGGGTTTCTAAAGCCATCTTTTTTGTTAAGTGATGCCCTTCTTTGCTTGACTTCGAAAGTGGTTAAGGCCCAAGAGGACTGATGTTCTCTTCTGGAGGAATATACATGTACTTGTCTTCGATGGAGCGTCATCTGCTGTTGTCCACTTTTGCATTGGTGGTGAGTTCCTAGAGAAAATATGTGAGGCTGACCGAGGAGCTAGTGAACATCCAGCTTGGTGTCATTCGATTCTTCCTAAAGACGAAGAATGTGTATGCGAGCTTCAGGGACTCAACTCCTGGGCCATCCGTGGGTTTGATAAATGGTGCCGTCTTGAATGACTTATCTCCAATCGTTCATCTATTTTCTGCGGACACTTTTGCAAATAGGCGAGAAGCGAAAAGATCTTACCCCACTCGACTACTCCGATGTGTTGGTTCGGCCCATTATAACCCTGTATGGAAGGCTTTGTTAAGGTAGATTTTGAAGAAGTACGAGTCCGAGTTAAGGACAATCGGCTTGTTCTTCGCGGTCAGAGCAACTCAACGGGGGCTTGATGTCAATGTTAGTGCCTTCATCGATTTGGCAGAGTTGTACAATCATTGCACTGGTATATTCTTCATGCTTGGTTGTGAAATAGGGTTGACCCTCCACAAGATGTATGAAGTGTCCTCACTGCCTTGGGGCAAAGAGCCCTATGAAGAGTATACCCATTCGAATAAGGAATTGCGACTGAGAGGGGAGGATCCTGAATTTCTTATTATGTATAAGGAATTATTGTGCCATCTTCACATGTGCAGGCATCTCTCGAAGGGAGACAAGAAGATGAATAGGACAATTCCTCTGATTACTGTATGAACAATCTATTTTTTCCCTCCTTTCTTGGATCTGCAGCGAATCGAGGTGAGAGAGCAGCAGACTCACCAACAGATCAGGGCTCTGATCTGGAGTACGGAGAAGTCCGTGGTTAGGGATGACCGAGGTAGTCGTTCAGTGGAATACTTATCTTACTTTCGTCAGGACACTAAAGATGTTGACGACTTCGTCATCAGTGAAGGAGTAAATGTCCTTTTACTTGGGCGAGTCCGCCATTGGCTGCTTTGCCCCTTCTTTTTTATGTTGACGACGATGGATTCTTTCCTTCTATTGTTGCGGCCGTCACTGTTGTTCTGAGGGCGCCTCCCTCTGTTTCCAACGTTCAGGGCCTGGAGCCCAATCAGATGAATGCCTTTTGCATTCTTCTCAGCTTGGACGATGCTTGTGAATAATGTCGCCCAATATGAGTACGGCCCGTGCCTATGCAAAATTTGGTAGCTAGCATCCGACCCGTTGGCATGTATCTATGAGGACCGTCTCGACAGTCCCCGGAGGCATCTTTAGGGCATTTTGCCTGAAGTGCTCAATAAAGTCACGAGCCGGCTCCTTATCCCTCTGGATTGTATTAATAAGGATGGATATTGTCATGTCCATCCTGTTGTTATAGAAGCGGGCCAGGAATAGCTCATGGAGGTTATCGAATATCTTATTGCATTTGTTAGGGAGATTGTAAAACCATTAGTATGCGATGATGGTCAACGACCCCGCAAATACCTTGGTGAGTAGGGCGTCATCTCTGGGCAGATGCCCTATCTTAGATTTGAAGTAGTTCAGGTACCGATAGGGTGATGAATTTCCGTCAAAAGGAGTCAGAGGTGGGGGTTTGTACATCGGGAGGAACACCACCTTGTTCCATTAGACGGGACAAGGCCGCCTTATCCCTAGCCTCTGTATTCTTTTCCGACTGCTATTGGATTCAAGTTGATCCCGCAACTCTTGGATTTCCCCTTAGTCGACGTTGATTGGAGCCGGCGCCGATGGTTGCGACATGGAGGGGATGTTGGGTTCGTCATTAGGTCCTGACTCATGACTTCCTTGTCGTAAAGTCGTTGGTGGGGCTATGTTAGCCCTTATATATGCCGTCGACTGGGATATGGACTGAATTGCGGCATTGAGGGTGGCCATCATTGCTTCCAAAGTGTTGCGCCATTGTCAGTCACTTATACATGCATCTTTGTTATCGGCCATGTACACCATTCGGCAGTTCATAAGACTTAACGAGGGTACATGGTCGGCTGACCTAATTCCCTAGTATTCATCTTCGTCGGGGTAGGGACACATGATGGCATCATCTTCTGACTCAAGCGGCTGGCTACCCCAGCTACTACAGTAGCTTGGTTGGGTAAAGGTCTACCCCCAACTTTGTGTCTTACCCTTGGAGGATCGATACCCTCAGAATGGGAGATAGATGGAGGAGACGTACCCGCTGGTTACAGCATGCCTTTCTGCGAGGTTACTCTTGATCGGGTATTCTACAATACGCCTGTCACAGGTATAGTTGGGTGGGCTAATCTTCGTGTTGGCGGTCTCATTGTACTGGTTGAGGAGGAGGGTGCCCTTAAGCCCTTTGAGATGGGAGTATCCCTTTGGGTGGAGTAGCAAGAAGCATGAACTGGTCATCTCCCGTTGTCCGCTATAGCCGTTGGAAGATAGATAGCTTGTTTACGGATACTGCTGTCTAAGAGCAACATTATTTGATGGTGATCTGGGTGCAATGCCCTATGGAGGGGTTGTTGCATGCACTACAGTCTTTCTTCACCTCCCGTTTATGATCTATTACTTCCTGCAGTTTGGAAGAGGGCGTTTACCCATGCCATGTGAGAAGTACTGCTGATTAGACGAAACTTCTGATCTATCACAGTGGTCATCCGAAATGGATCTATGGAGTCGGCTTACTTCATGCACTTGATTCTAGCGGACACGTATATGAGTCTGATAGAGTCTCCCGTCAGGGGCCCGTATAATTATCTTGGGCACCTTCTGATGATTAACCGCCAAGGTAACGGTCCTGGTATGTTGGGCCCGCATAGCTCTAGACCTCTTCGTACTAGCATTTGAGTAGTACATCATGTCCAGGTCTTCTTCGTGGGCAGGGTTCTGAGGGGTTCTGTGAAAGACATATCTCCTTTACCTATACTGTATGTGCTACCGTTTGGCACCATTTGGGGTGGCTTGAAGTGCGTCTATAGGCACTCGTCTTGATTTAGACAAGGCATATTTTGCACCTCCCACTGGAAAGTTGGCTGAGATGCAGCATTGTCTTCTTAAGCAGGGAGTGGCCAGGATGACTAGTGGGAGCATGTATTCCCGAGTCCCTAGCGTTGCACCGCTTTCTCCGGTTGGGACCCGAGTGTCGAGCTTTGTTCTTTCCATTTTCGAGAGCGAAGAAAGGATACACAGAAACTGGATGTGGGCTTCTTTGGTGGAAGCCGACAGAGCATCCTCCACAGTTGCTGGTGGTGGCACAACTGTAACCTATGTTCTCGAATTTTTAAAATTTTATTTATTTATTTTTAATTTTATTTTAAATAATTGTGTTGGAAATATATTTTCATTTATAAAGGAAAATCTAGGTATTTTCGAATGACAAAATGGTTTTACCAAATTATATTTTCAAAATTAGATTTTGGGTTTTTGAAAATATTGCTTAAATAATAGTAATTTGAACTATGATTGTAATCAAATATTAGATTTAGATTTGATTGATTTAGTTTTGAAATTAATGATTAATATCTTTGACCAATAAAAAGATTTGTTAAATTATTTTTATAAGATTTGGATTTATGCAAATAGACTTTAATTTTTATTTGATAATATTAGATATTATTTTAAATTATTATTATCACCAATTATGGATTTAGATTTGAATAATATAGTTTTGAGATTGATTTGATTTAAATTTAATGGAAAGATTTATTCATTAGATTTTTTACCCTTCCAAATTAGAAAATTATGTGTCAATCTCCATCTATTTAAGGAAAACTTTTTCTTATTTTCTTCCAACACCAAAAACCTTCTAACCTAATTCTCTAATACTAATTAGGTGATTGCTACCCATTATATATACCCTTATGAACATCTCTCATCTTTAACTTTCTCAAAATTCTTTCTTTTTGTCCAAAATAGTCTAAAATTTGTCGTAAATTCAGCCTTATTTTTTTTGAAACTATAGTAACTTCGTAAAGCCATTGCGACCAACTCTGGATTCTATTTTACCTCCAGTTTTCTTAGAATCGTATCGAGGTTATCTTTCAAAATCTATAATTTATTTTCTTTAATTAGGAACGTGAATTTCTGGAAAATTATTTGAGTGCCAGTTGACCAAAATATCGACATGTCATACTGTTTTTGAGATTCCGGGAGATCTCGAACTCCATTTTGTGAATCGTTTAATATTTTGGAAGGCTGACACGTAGATCTATTTCATACTAATTTTTTTGAAATTAATAAAATAGTTAAATATTTTGTTTAATTTGTAGAACCCATAGATGGCCGGTGATTTACCAAATTAGTAGCGATTAGCCATAACTAAAATAACTGTCAACCAAATCGAGATTATCTCGCACACGTCTACTTCAACTTAACTCGAGGCAAGTACACTATTATTTTATGTTCTTAGTACATTATAATACTATTTACCATTATGTTTTTGTTGGTATCCTATTGAGACATGCTTGTGACACAATAGGACTTATTGTATTATTGCTCGTTTATTGATTATTTAGTGAGTTGGAAGAGAAAATGCCTAGTAGGTATGTGAACAAACACCAATGAATGTTAATGTGGATAGCTAAGTTATACACCTCACGTATGGATTAGCCGTACCTTATAATGTGGATAGCCATCTATATGATGTGCCGTATTAGCCCAGCCGTTTGCATGTCAAAAAGTATTTCAAATGCACTGTTTATTTTACTTGTACATGCTCATTGCTAGTTGTCTTGTCATACTGTTCTTGTTAGTGGTTTTCGTACATGTTTGATATTTCCAGTTCATAAGCATATTTTTTTTTTATTTTCTACTGCGTCTCTACTCATCTACCTTATTTTTTTTATTAAGTTACATTAGTACAATAGGGTTATACTTAACGTTTTTCCTGTCTTGATCGTTGCATGTGACTTGCTGTCTTATGTACTTTGGACCTTTCTCGAGAGGTAGAATATTTTGGAGGCCGACCTTAGATTCTAGGTAGATCAGATACTTTTTGCATTTAAATAATTAGCGAGTTTGTTCCTGAATGTCATTTTGATATATTATTGGATTTGTAAATAAAATAGTTATTATGAATGAACAAATAGATATAAGTTTGTTATATTTAAAATTGACATTGAGGTCTAAACAACGTTCTACCGTCGATGCTATGGCATAGGCTGGACTTGGCTATGTACTCGTATTCCGAAAAGCGGAAGCGGGTCGTGACAAATTTTTTTGATGGCCATGCAGGTTTGTTTTCGTAAAAGATTGCGAACTCGTAGTAGTACCTATATTAGTCGTACTACTGCGAGCCTGTGACTAGGGATTGCTTATTTACAATTATAATTATTTTGATGTTTAGGAGAATGACTAGGACTAGAAAAGCCTTTTAATTTGACTGTTAGGTAGTCAAGGTTTCTTAGGTAGAGGTATATTGAATTTTAAACCCTATTAGATATTTGAGGAATTTCCATAGAGGGATATACTATTGTTCTTTAATACGATGGTAGGATAAAGGTAGGTAGACTATTCGCTTGGTAAATTACGACTTCTTAGAATTCAAGCCATAATCTTGATAATTCATTCAAAATTTTATTTTTCTGCGCTCTCTAAACATCATCATATCGTAAGGTTCGTAGTATTATTTCTCATTGGCTAGAAAAAAATATTTTTTCAAAGGGTCAATATTTTATTTACTTCTATTGAGTTTGAGCACAACCTGATTACATTACCTGTTATTAATTCTAAACTTTAAGGATAGATACTTATACTTTTCCTATTATGATCAACTTGTTTAAATTTCTAGAAGCTCATTTGAAAATTATTATGCACAAAGTTGAAAAATATTCGATAAACTTACTATAGCAAGGCAGATGCGCACGACAGCTATTTATTTGAAATATGGAGACTGCCGGTTCACTGTAGCCAGCATCGCAGTGGCGAGATATGACCCATAAGTTGAAAAAGTTTCATGTATGCACAATTTTTCGAATATTATTAAAACAATGTCCTAATTGCATCATTTCGATCTTTTGAGTTATGTCAATATTAGATAAAGTTGATAGAATATTCGCTCACCTATTATTGTTTATGTTATGGAACCAAGAGTTCACTGCAGTTAGGTGTACATTGGCGAGGCATGAATTCTCGGTAAAATGACTTCAGATATACATACGGTTTTCGGATATTATAGAGACTATAACCTTTTGTCATATGGCTATTGATTTTCATGGTTCATAAATTTCTGCACTCTTCTTTATTTCTTATCTTTCTATTCTCTAATCATTATTTATTTTATCCTAGTAATCATTTAAACCTATTTTCTATTTCACTAGATTCATAATTATACCTAGATTTTGATTTTATAATCGTGCCTAAACGATTCCAATTTTTGACCGTCCTTAAGCAATTTTTGATCGTGACTAGACCATTTTGACAATATTTTTGATCGTGCCAAATCACATCTTTCCTTAGATTTTGATTCTTTTTGCGATCATGCCTAGCTGATTTGATCATTAATCGTGTCCTTTTTTATACTTGATTATATTCTTAGTCGTGCCTAGTTGTACCATTAAAATTTCGAAGACTTAGGTAGATTTGTAGCCCCTGTTTCCTAATTTACAAAATTTTATTTATTTTTTTAATTTTATTTTAAATAATTGCGTTGGAAAATATATTTTCATTTATAAGGGAAAATCTACGTATTTTCGAATGACAAAATGGTTTTGCCATATTATATTTTCAAAATTAGATTTTTGGTTTACGAAAATATTGTTTAAATAATAGTATTTTGAATTACTATTGTAATCAAATATTAGATTTATATTTGATTGATTTAGTTTTGAAATTAATAATTATTATCTTTGACCAATAAAAGATTTGCTAAATTATTTTTTATAAGATTTGGATTATGCAAATAGACTTTAATTTTTATTTTATAATATTGGATATTATTTTAAATTATTATTATGACCAATTATGGATTTAGATTTGATCAATATAGTTTTGAGAATGATTTGATATGAATTTAATGGAAATATTTATTCGTTAGATTTTTGACCCTTCTAAATTAGAAATTATGTGTCAATCTCCATCTACTTAAGGAGAACTTTTCCTTATTTTCTTCCAACACCAAAACCCTTCCAACCTAATTCTCTAATACTAATTAGGTGATTGCTACCCATTATATATACCCTTATGAATATGTCTCATCTTTACCTTTCTCAAAATTCTCTCTTTTTGGTCCAAAATAGTCCAATATTCATCATAAATTCAGCCTCGTTCTTTTGAAACTATAGCAACTTTGCGAAGTCGTTGCGACCAACTCCGAATTCTGTTTCACCTACAGTTTTTGAGAATCGTATTGATTTCCAAATCTATAATTTATTTTCTTTAATTAGGAACATGAATTTCTGAAAAATTATTTAGAGTGCTAGTTATCCAAAATATTGATATGTCGCACTGTTTTTGAGATTTCGGGAGATCTCGAACTCCGTTTTGTGAACTAGTTAATATTTTCAAAAGCTAACACATAGATCTATAGTATACTAATTTGCCAAAAATTAATAAAATAGTTTAATATTTTGTTTAATTTATAGAACCCATAGATGGCCGGTGATTTACCGAATTAGTAGCGATTAGCCATAATTAAAATAACTTTCAACCAAATCAAGATTATTTCACGCATGTCGACTGCAACTTAACTCGAGACAAACACACTATTGTTTTATGTTCTTAGTACATTATAATACTACTTACCTTTGTGTTTTTATTGGTATCCTGTTGAGGCACGATTGTGACACAATATGACTTGTTGTATCATTGCTCGTTTATTGATTGTTTAGTAAGTCGGAAGAGAAAAATGCCCAGTAGGTATGTGAACAAACCCTAATGATTGTTAATGTGGATAGCTAAGTCATACACCTCACGTATGGATTAGCCGTACCTTATAATATGGATAGCCATCTATAAGATGTACCATATTAGCCTAGCCGTTCATATGTCGAAAAGTATTTCAAACGCGCTGTCTGTTTTACTTGTACATGCTCATTGCTAGTTGTCTTGTCATACTTGTTCTTGTTAGTAGTTTTTTATATATGTTTATTGTTTCTAGTTCATATGTATATATATTTTTATTTTCTACTGCGTCTCTACTTGTCTAGCTTACTTTGTATTAAGTTACATTAGTGTAATAAGGTTGTACTTTGCTCCTATCCTGATTAATCGTTGCAGGTGACTTGCTGTCTTATGCACTTTGGACCTTTTTTGAGAGGTAGAACATTTTGGAGGCCGACCTTAGATTCTAGGTAGATTATATACTTCTTGCATTTAAATAATTTGCGGCTTTGTTCCTGAATGTCATTTTGATATATTATTGGATTTGTAAATAAAATAGTTATTATGAATGATCAAATAGATATAATTTTATTGTATTTAAAATGGACATTGAGGTTTAGACAACGTACCACCGTCGATGCTGTGGCATAGGCTGGACTAGGCTATGTACTCGTATTCCGAAAAGCGGGAGTGGATCGTGACATATTTTTTTGATTGCCATGCGGGTCTATTTTCGTAAAAGATTGCGAACTCGTAGTAGTACCTATATTAGTCATACTATTGCGATACTGCGACTTGGAATTGCTCATTCACAATTAGGATTTTTTTGATTTTTTTGGGTAGTCCATGTTGCTTAGGTAGAGGTATATTGAATTCTAAAACCTATTAGATATTTGAAAATTTCCCGTAGAAGGATATACTATTGTTCTTTGATACGATAGTAGGATCAAAGGTGGGTAGACTATTCACTTGGTAAATTAGGACTTCTTAGAATTCAAGCCCTAATCTTGATAATTTATTCAAATTTTATTTTTCTGTCCTCTTTAAATATCATCATTTCATAAGGTCCATAGTACTTATTTCTCATTGGCCAGAAATAATTATTTTTTCAAAGAGTCAATATTTTATTTTCTTCTATTGAGTTTGAGCACAACCTGGTTACATTACCTTTTATTACATTACCCAAAATTCGTCATAAATTCAGCCTCATTTTTTTTTGAAACTATAGCAACTTCGTGAAGCATTGCGACCAACTTCAGATTATATTTCACCTCCAGTTTTTTGTTAGAACCATATAAATCTTAGATTTCAAAATCTATAATTTATTTGGAACACAAATTTTTGGAAAATTGTTTAAGTGCTAGTTGTCCAAATTATCGACATGTCGTACTATTTTTGAGATTCCGGAAGATCCCGAACTCCGTTTTGTGAACCGTTTGATATTTTGAAAAGCTAACACGTAGATCTGTATTGTATTTTTTAGAAATTAATAAAATAGTTTAATATTTATTTAATTTGTAGAACCCATAGATGGTCAGTGATTCACCGAATTAGTAGCGGTTAGCCATAATTACAATAACTTTCAACCAAATTTATATTATGTTGCACACGTTGACTGTAAATTAACTCGAGGCAAGTATACTATTGCTTTTATATTTTTAGTACATTATAATACTATTTATTATTGTGTTGTTATTGGTATCCTGTTGAGACACGATTGTGATATGATAGGAGTTGTTGTATCATTGCTCATTTATTGACTGTTTAATGAGTCGAAAGGGAAAATACCAAGTAGGTATGTGAACAAACCCCAATGAATGTTAATGTGGATAGCTAAGTCATACATCTCATGTATGAATTAGTCGTACCTTATAATATGGAGAACCATCTATATGATGTGTCGTATTAGCCTATTCGTTCACATGTCAAAAAGTATTTCAAACGTACTGTCTGTTTTACTTGTACATGCTCATTGCAAGTTGTCTTGTCATACCTGTTCTTATTAGTGGTTTCTTGTACATGTTTATTGTTTCCAGTTTATATGCATGTTTCTTTTATTTTCTTCGGTGATAAGGAAAGAAGAGATAGGTTGAGATAAAACTTCTTTCCTTTATAGATTGCAATTTAAACAGTACAACAAAGCTCTAGAAGTATGGATTTCTAGTACAAATATAGATTTTGGGGGAAGTATAACGATGGAGATCGGGTACTGCAATGACCCCTTTACTCCGTTGATGATCTAATACTTAGCAGCTTCTCGAAATGCTCCCTGTGACTCTCTCCTATATATCTGATGCCCTTTTTTCCTTTTTTCCTCTCTCTCTTGGTTGGGCTCTCCTTTTTTGTTGATGGTGTGTACCTCCTTTTATAGTTGTCTATAGTGGAGAAGCCATGAAGAAGATAATAATAGGGGAGGATATCCTGTATGGAGGATGCCATCTTGGTTTTCATAACTGTTTAGGCAGGCTGTTTAACCGTTCGGCCTGGTCGAGGCGCAGATTGGGCGTCCGTTGTTGCAGGAGCTCCTAAAAAGAACTTCAAGGATCATCGAGTGTAGTTGTCGGTCGTTATGACCATCTATCTGCACCGCTAGATTACCGGTGACATAGCTCGTACGAGTTTTTATGATAACATATTGTTTGAATGGTGCAGTTATGTAACGCATGCACCATAAACGGGAGATTTAAATCAGGTGGCATAATCTTTGGTTGATGCGTGGCGCTGGCCGTGATTTGGAGGGAACCTCTAGTTTGAATTTTGGGCAGTTATGCTGTACATACCACAAACGTGGTGTTGATCCTTTTAGCCGTTACCAATAGAATTTGAGGTAATCCGGATCGGGGCACGAACCAGCTGTATAGATGATTAGGGTGGCCCAGCCAAGGACGTGAACCATTTGTCTTGATATGGAGGATTTGTGAAGTTGCCTGGGCCGCCTACCTCCTTGCCGCATAGAGGCTTCTTGGAAGGAAAGCCACATGGTAGCTGGGCCGCATGTGTCTTGGTCGCATAGAGTAGCACTACAACAAAAAACTTTTTTTACAACGTTGGATAAACGTTGTTAATACCCTTTTACAATATTTTCAAAAATGTTATAGTTCAGCAATTGGAGAAAGGCTTGTCATTATTTGCTCAAAGTTCCTGTATCGATATGGATTAATTCCAAATAATATCCCACTTGTTACTCGATAATATGAACTGTGCTCCATACTACAACAAAAATCCCTTTAATGGAGGCCACCGATCGATTTGGGAGCAACAAAATTTAGGGCTTTAATTAGGGAAAACCTAAAATCTAAAATTTTTGTCAAAAAAAAAGGATTTATACGTCGTAGCTCGATTCTTGAGGACTAAAATTTAGCTGCAAGCGTGCAAAGAAATGAACATGAAGAAAGCCAAAGTGAGATTGAAACAAACTTATAAAAAATGGAAACTACGGCCTAAAAGTGAAAAGATCCTCGTCTTTATCTCTGGATCTCCATCTTCACTTATGGATCTCTACGTCTTTACCTCTGAAGGAGAGAAAGAGACTTAAAATACAACGAGATTCCGCAGGAAGCCAAAAGAGAGAGAGAGACTCAAACCAACGACAATGGAGAAGTTTTACCTCTGGATCTCTTCGTCTTCACCACTAGATCTCTTCTATCTCTCCGATGGGGTTTTTTTTGTTGGAGAAAGGGGTTTGGTTTGCACAGAGAAGAACAAATGCCAAGGAACAGAAAGAGTTGTTATTTTGCACGGTTCAGAGGGAAGCCGCGGGAAGCCAAAAGTTAGGGAGGGAAAATTTTGGGGAAAATCCCACTGGTATATTTCATGTGGACGGTGGACCCATCAAAGAAAATCAGAACTGATGGGTTTTTTTCCTAATCTTTTGAATCTTCTACAAATAAATACAGTTGTTAAATATTAAATTTATAACATTTATTCTAAATCGTTGTAAAAAAATAGGGTTCACGACATTTAATTATAAAACGTTGTTATGATCAATATTCTACAACGTTCTCATTAGAAACATTGTTAAAGATCTAACTTTTTACAATATTTTTAGAAAACATTGTAAATGAAACGTTGTTAAATAGGTTTGTTGTTGTTGTGTGGAATGACTAACTTTGGTTCTGCTAAGGCAACGTACTTTGGGGTACTGTGCTGCTGGGACTTGGCATCCCACTGGAGGTCTCTGGGCCTAAGTGTACCGTGTCTGATGTGAGCTCAGGCAATTTTCATGCTTCTACAATTTCCATGTGGTATAGGAATGCGATATTTTCGTATGAGTGGATTGAACTCCTTTTGTGGATTTGAAGTTCTTAAGTTGTAGGAAAATCTTTTTTTATTTGCTCTTATTTTATGTGCTTAGAGTAATGTTGCACGGACACAGATACGACACGACATAATAAGGACATGACGATTCAGATACGGTGCTTATTTTGGTGTGTCAATAGTGTAATTTTTGAGTTTCCGAACTGTGTTCAAAATTTCAGACAATTTTTTGGTACAATCAGTTTCTACTTTTTTAGTGAATGTATTGCTTACATAATATTAATACATAATGCTTTATAATATATTACTTACCTATCTATCATTGCCAATTTGATTATATTGTTAAGGTAATCGTTCTAAATTTGTAATGGTTCTAATTTTGTGTGTGTGTGCGTGCCTATACCTCTTGTTGTTATGTTGTTAAGGAAGGATAAATCAATTTGATTCACTTAGTTCTTTATGTAAAGGTGTGGCTGTTGGATGTGGGTGGCAAGCGTTCGTCGCTTATGTTAACATTGGATGTTACTTTTTCGTCGGTATCCCTATCGGGGTGCTTGGCTTTAAGTTTGGCTTCGGAGCAATGGTAATTCTTGGTCACTCTTCCATACTCAAATTAGTGAAATAAGGACAATATACATCTTTTTTTTTACCAGTGACAGAACTTTAATCTTGCGTTGACAAGAACCTTTAGTGGGCATGCCATATTTGAAACGAGTAGAAGGAACTAGTTATTTCTCACATGGACACATAGGATATGGAGTGTCATGATCTTCGGAACATTTATACAGACAATCATTTTGCTTTGGGTTACTGTTAGGACAGATTGGAAGAAAGAGGTAAACATATTCATTAAATTTAGAAGAATTGATAATACTTCAATCACTATATAGTATATATGGTGGTCACTACTAGAGTGCTATCACAATTAAAGATGCTCATGAAAAATACAGAGATTCCTTTAAGTAATTCCTTGATTGGTCGTGATTGTTTGCGATAGGTTCTTCAAATGTTTTTGAGACTACTAGATTCTTTTAAGCCAAGGATCACAAACTTTTCGTCTCCCATCAATATGTTTTTGTCATGGGGCTTCGACTGATACCTAATTATTCAACTCTGGCATCACAATTTGCAAGACATGCATATGTACTAGCATTATGTTGTTTTATAGGTGCCATGATAAATTTCTATATGTATAGTTAACCAACTCTATGAAGTTATTGTACTATTATATTATGACCCACTCCTGCTTTTTGGAATACGAGTACGTGTCCAAGTCCAGTCTACGCAGTAGCATCGGCGGTAGAACACTGTCTACATCTCAATAATCAAAGTACATAATATTTGCTCATAAAATAATCTCTTTGCTCATTCACAACAACTAAATCATAATACAACATCCAAAATTTACTTCTGATTTAAAATACAAGAATTTAGTAATACGTCAAAATTTGGAAACAATTTATTAAACATTTAATATCAAATAATCTATCTATCTAGTTTCTACGATCGGCCTTCGAAATATATCCGTCTCTCTCCTAAGGGTCCAGGTGCATAGAGTAGCAATCGACTAAGCTGAAAAAAAGTTTCTAGTGAGGAATGAAACAAGTACATACATGGTAAACTATTCAAGACATAATTGAAACTATAAACCAGAAATAACATATGAAGGTGAATAGGTAAAACTGGAATCAAGGTATGACAAGTAGTGTAAAATAGGTAAACACAATAATCATGACATGTCAACTAGAAAGAAAAACTATAAACCGCATGAGCTAGAAATATATATATATATATATATATATATATATATATATATATATATATATATATATATACGTGTCCATATACCCAACCGTCCGTGCCTGGGAGGGGGCTCGAACTTGGGCCCCTCTCCTAACCGCATGAGCTAGGAGGCTTAGACATATACATATATAAAAATATATATATATATATATATATATATATATATATATATATATATATATATATATATATATATATATATATATATATATATATATATATATATATATATATATATATATATATATATATATATATAAGAGTCTGTATATATGAGTCTGTATATATATATATATATATATATATATATATATATATATATATATATATATATATATATATATATATATATATATATATATATGAGTCCGGATCGAGAGCCCTCCAGCGGGAGCCCCCTCTTACTGCACAGTTGGATCGAAGGGATGCACCCGCGGGCCCCACGCAGCCCGCTTGATCCAACGGTGTACTAGGGAGGGGGCTTTTAGGGGGCTCCCGCTGGGGGCTTTTGATCCGGATTATATATATATATATATATATATATATATATATATATATATATATATATATATATATATATATATATATATATGTCCAAGCCTCCTACTCATACGGTTAGGAGAGGGGGCCCAAGTTCGAACCCCCTCCCAAGCACGGACGGTTGGGTATATATATACCCAACCGTCCGTGCTTGGGAGGGGGTTCGAACTTGGGCCCCCTCTCCTAACCGTATGAGTAGGAGGCTTGGACATATATATATATATATATATATATATATATATATATATATAAATATATATATATATATATATATATATATATATATATATATATAAAACAATATATATATATATATATATATATATATATATATATATATTTTGTTTATATATATATATATATATATATATATATATATATATATATATATATATATATATATATAATATATATATATATATATATATTTTGTTTTATATATATTTTGGACATATATATATATATATATAAATATATATATATATATATATATATATATATATATATATATATATATATATATATATATATATATATATATATATATATATATATATAATCTTCTCTGTATCGTTCCAATTTTATCGTATGTATATATATATATATATATATATATATATATATATATATATATATATATATATATATATATATATATATATATATATATATATATATATATATATATATGTAGAGAGAGAGCAGATGCAGATACAAATGACGTCTAGTGGTTAAGCGAGATGCATGCGGTCCGAGTGGTCACGAGTTCGAACCCCAGTGGGAGCGATTCCAGAAACAATTTACTTGGTTATATATATATATATATATATATATATATATATATATATATATATATATATATATATATATATATATATATATATATATATATATATATTCTTACTTCAACCCAGCCCAAGGTCAAACCCAACTAGAAGCCCATAGAGATAAAGCCCAAGGCAATAAACCAAAAGTCCAAAGCCCATTTAAATAACTTCCATTCTCCATAGGAAGAGAGAGAAAGTGAGTTGAGGGAGAGACAGGAGGAGAGAAAGAACATATGAGAGCAGAGAGAGAGAGAGAGAGAGAGGGAGAGAGGAATCGAGAGAGTGGAGATAGAATAGAGATTCGGAGAGAGAGATGGGGCGAGTAGCGAAAAGGGAAGGAAGGGGACTCACCGGGGCGGCTCCGGTGCTCGGGACTAAAGCAGTCGCCAGAGAGGGGCGATGCATGATCTGGGCCGTACGGATGGGACCTTTGTCGTGAAAGCGCCGACCCTGGCAGATCTGGGGCTACCGTGGGAAGTGTTGACGGAGAATCGCTAGGATTCAATGGCGAGCAGAACCAATCGGGTCAAGGAGGAGAGGTTGGTGACCGGTGCTGGCTTGGTCGCGGCGGCCGGGGTGCTCAGCATGACGGTGTGTTGGTGAAAGCGGTGATGAACGACAGTGGTGGTATCGATGTCCTGATCGGGTGAGGTCGAACACGGTGGAGGGGTCTCAGGAGTAGATCAGACGGTGGGTCTGGATAGGGGTCGCCGACATAGGGCAGTGGCAGAAGAGCGATGGTGTATGGGGACAAGACGTGGGTTCTGTGGTGGCAATCGGCTGCTGTAGGAGCCAACGGTGAGTCGTACCGCTTGGCCAGGGTGTCGACCAGTAGAGGAGCAACATGTGGTGCTCGGAAGTTGGCACGGCGGATGCCAAAGAAGCTGATGATGGCGTCGGGGATGCCCAAAAGTGGTGGAGGCGATACCGCGATCGCTGCTAGGTTAGGGTTTCATATATTGTGTCAAAAAAATGGACACAGGGATGGATCTGCCGTGTGACACATATATTGTTGTAATCATAATAGAAAATAGAAAAATGAATGGTATAGTATGGACTGTTTGCAAAAACAAAAGTTAAAGAACTTTATTGATACAAACTTTGTAAAAGATTACAATTTGAATTCTGGGAATGGTACAACTTTAGGAATCCAATCTAGATGACGATTGCTTTATCCCTTGGACGATGTGAACTCTGAAGACGAAGCCTCTGAAGTTGAAAACAACTCTGGAATTGAAGGCAGAAAGCCTCGGAAGTCAAAGGCAAAAGCCTCGGAAGAATGCAGCAACACTTGGGCAAGAACTCCTGAACTCTCTGATCTCTGATTATTGATTCGTCATCCCCTTGAATGAAGACTTAAAACTCTATTTATAGAGTTCTGAGAAATAACTAACTTTCAGTTATTCTGGACTGCATATGATGGATTGTGCAGCAATTGGTTTGCACAGCCATGGACTGCGCAGGCAGTTGCTGGATCATGGGTTAACTGTCTTGGACACATGATATCATTTGATTGAAATGCGCATGATCGTGCATAGGCAGTTGCCACGAAATGAGCAATTGATGGCATGAATGCCACGTGTACTTTGTCATTTGTACTGGTAGAACGCGTACATTGAACTGCGCAGACTTTGGATTGCGTCGACTTCATTTGCGCAGGAAATAGATTGCGCCAACTTAATTTGCGCAAACATGGATTGCGCTGCCAGCTGTCCTCGAGCGCCGTGCTGCACGATTAAACGAACAGCCGCCTTGATATCCGTGCTGTCAGTTGTCAAAAGATTTGATTGTATCAGATAATGATGACTTTTGCCACGTCAGCTTGCGCAGTTGAGAGTGTACGCAATCGATCCTGCGCAATTTAAATGGTGCGCAAACTGTTGTCTGCGCAAGTCATCTGAAAGTTGTATTTCTTGATTTTCTGACTTTGTTGATGTGTGCCACTTGATTTTTTAGGGCCTACAAGACCCCCTTCAAAGTTTTCGAAAGTTAAACTTATTCAAAATTTTGAAATACTTTGAATTTTGAAATTTAAATCAATTTGCGCATGATGTGAGCTGGCTGCGCAATCTGAGGGTTTGTCCACAATTTTAGGCGCAAACTGAGGCAGCCGTTTCATTTTCGAAAACTATAAATAGCCCTCTTCTTCGTTTCATTTCTTTACTTTGCCTCCTTTGAGTTTGAGAGAAAGAAATTTTCGAGCACACTTTGACTTCCTTCTTCGACGATCTTCATGGCGCCTCGACGATCCTCCGCAGCCGATAAGGGCAAGGCCCCGGCCGAGTCATCAGACAGAGTTGCACGACGAGCTTCTTGTCATGAATCCGTGCACCCTGCAATGTCAGGTAGAGAGCTATCAAAAACCCTTTTTAGGGTTTTGATATCACTGTTCTTCAAAATCCATCTCTTTTTAGAGATACGATCATACTGTGCCACCCTTTTTAGGGTTCTGGTTGCACAAATCAGTTAACTCTTCATTTTTATGAAGAGTGACTTTCTGCGCAATCGGTTGAACTGCGCTGGCAGATGTCAGCGCAATCTGCTGATTTGCGCGAGATTGTCAGCGCAAACTGATGGCTGTTTATTCGTGCAGTCTGACGTTTGCGCAAACTGATACTGCACAATCTGATGTTGTGCATTCTGATTTTGCACAAATTGATGACAGAATCTTTGACTTGATTTGTACTGATTTTTATTTTCTCTGTTTGATGCAGTTAATGTGAGAGAAGATCCAGAGTATGAAACTTTTGAGGAAACTCTTTCAGATTCTGAATATAAAGAGGATCTCTCCCATGTTCATTATCCCCAGTATGATCTACCGACCTCCCGCCAGGCGATTCTGATATCTCAAGACAATGAGACTCTACTGTGTTTAATGAATGGACAACCCTTGGAATCAGCAGACGCTGTTATTCATAAGAAACCTTTATTCTTGTTTGGTGAGGCTTTTGAGAAAAGCTCGCAACCAAGGCCGAGGATGGAGGAAAGAATAGTCCATCAGGAAGATAGGTCTTTCTTCATACCAGATATTGCTCGTTGCCTCCCTTTATCCCGGTACGCTCATGCGAGCTATCCGAGGAAAATGGAGTGGAACATCACTCTTTTCCAAGACGCCCGTGCAGGGAAAATTTTCGTGAAGAAGGGGCCAAATAAGAAGGATATGTTCTACAGCTCCTCTGATCGATACAGTGTCTTGTTGAGGGGCTTGAGACCAGGTTGCATTCCCCCAGAGAACTCCTCTATGTTGATGCCTGTCAGAACACCGATATTTGCAAATAAATTTGCGAAAGCTGAAGGGAAGTACCCCGAACAAGATATCAGATTAACTGGGTTGGTGAATCCAGATTACAGGAGATGGAACTGTATTGCCAATTGGATTCTGACAACATTTGAAAAAAAACTTCAACAGATCAATCTGTACCAAGCAGTGCACGCCACTATTTATGGTTTTGCACCTAATCCACACATGTTCTTGGCCTTGGCTGAAAGATACAATTATAGGACAGGAACTTTTATGACCCCTGGTGGAGAAATTAGGTTTGCACTCCACGAGATGAAATATATCTCGTACTTGCCAATGGCAGACGCTCCATATGAAGAGTTTGTACCAACTAATGATGAGTTGGACAAACTTAGAAAAGAAAATGCAGCGATGGTAGCAGTATTCGAGGAACTGCTATGCCATTACAAGATCTGCTCCCTGTTTTATAAGAGTGCTACAGCCAACACCTGTTATTCTTCGAAGTGGTTACCCTATCTGTTCCTTAACCACATAGAAGAGAAGAAGACTAAGGAAAATGACAAATGTTATCCTAACTTCTTCAAACCTTTGAACAATACAGAAGTTATGAAGCTGATGGAACAGAGTGGTAATTTTGATAAAGAAGTGAAAGATGATTATGAATATCCTCCTTTAAAGAAAGGGGACAATTTGGAGAGTTATTTGAGAATGGGTTATAGACCCATGTCAAAAGAAGCCCAACTGGCAGGGTTTCTGACATACTAGCTTCGGCGATTTGTAGTTCCCGGATCCAGTGCTGTGGACCGCTTTCATCGCGGCGTTCTTTTTGCCGCTGTCAAGTTAGTCTTTGGCTACAAGGTGGACCTGTTATCAGCAATGACTTGCAAATTAAATGCCAGTCTTCGTCTATATGTCGATTTGATGCTGAAGGCAAAAGAAGAGAAAGAGTTCCCTCGCCTAGAACTGCCATACACATATCTATTTGGATGGTTGCTTCTCCACTATCCCACTTTAATGGATCCCGACATGGGACCGGTTGATGGCAGCTTTCTGCGAAGGTACTCTCATGGAAAATAGAAGTACACTTCTTTGAGCGAGTGTAGATATGTTCTAAATCTGAATAGAGGATGGAACTTTTGTTGTGCTCCTCTCCCGGCTGGATATGATCAGATGCCAACAAACATGGTGGACTCAAAGATGCAACCTCTAAACCGTGCAGCCTTTGAATGGTTGAAGACAATTCGACCGTCTCATCTGGTTTACCGGTTCGAAGAAGAATGTTACTTAGAACCATATCTCCCCAGCCGATTTGCTCGGCAGTTTGGATATGATCAATTCCATGTGGGAAATACAATCACCTGCCTCCAAGGCAAGGGTTTTTTTGATAGACGGGGCTCGAGCCTGGGCTTATTATAATGCCCGTGATACGAAGGCCATATTCTCGATGCCAGCAAATAGCACTCATGGTCCTAGGATGCTATATACTTATACAGTATTTTATACATCCGCGAACACTTTTGCTGAGAATTTTAATCTCGCAGATAGTTTCGCTTCTTCGACGAGATTGAAGAAAGGAAGAATGGCTCTGTCGATTCCTATAAATGATGAGGTGCACGAGCCAGCCGATACTCTTTTGGAAGTTTCGAGGGATATGATGTTCCCTCAAGAAGTAAACGCAGTAATGCGTATCTCTCTGAAAGTGGGTAAATCTCCTGCAAAGAGGAAGAGAAGAGAGGAGCCTCCTGCTCCAGCGGCAAAGAAGAAGTTGATTTTAGAACATTCTTCTGAAAGAATCACTACTCGATCTCAGTCTCGGCAACTGGCCGGGTCAACTCAACAAGAGGAGGCTACAACACCAACTTCCATCCAGAAACAAGTTGAAATTGTCAATATAGAGAGCCCTGATAGGCCATTGAACAGAACGAAGCTGGCCCAGAGAAAGAATCGAGCCTTGTCTTCAATGGTGATGGATGCTGCCGCTGGATTAACTTTGCCATCTCATACTCCTGTTTCAGAGCCTAAGAATAAAACTCCTAGTCCTGAACATAGAGAAGAGGTTGAGCAAAGGACAAATCTTGCTCCGAAAACTGAGGCCAAAGAGCCTAGAGGAAGTACTGCGGAGGAAGTGAGGGAAAAACAGCTACAGATTATTGAACTTCCGCCTACTCCAAGAACCCTTCGCGAAGAGGAAGATCGCGAAGTAATTGCAGCTTTAGAAGATTGTATCTACAGTCCTCTGGGTGATTATGGTGACCAAGCCGCGACTACCAGCGAGAAGGCACCAGAAGAAGACGAAGATGAAGAGAGCTCTTCATCTGAGAATGTTGATGACTACATACACGATATTGAAGAAGATGATGAAGTGCACGCATCTTCTGCTGCTGCCAATGATGTAGATGATAAGGATATTAAAATCCCAGAGAATGCTGCTAAGACCTTAGATCCTAAAAAGGATGTTGAGGCTCCAGAGAATGCTACCGATACCTTAAATCCCGAAAAGGATGTTGAGGTTCCCGAAGAAGCAATAAATGAAGAAACCCTGGAAGAAACCCCTGCCAATGATCCTCAAGGTATAAAATGAAATTAGTAATCTCTTCTTGAATGAATTGATAGCTAATATCTTTATTTGAATTTTTTGTAGATCATGAGACTGCTCCAACACCTCCGACGTGTACGGATATAGTGCCCATACCGACGGTGGTTATTAGTAGTAGTTATCATTTGTCTTGTGGTTCTGAGGCGGGTAGTAGCCAAGCTATTACGGTTGAAGTGACTTCTGCTCAGCTGGAGTCTATTCCTGCAGGGGATAAACCTATTGCTGGATCGAACCAAGGTAGGACTGTCTTCATTTAATCTTCTTGGTTATTGGCAAACGACTGACAATTTTACTTTTGCAGAAGAACAAACAGGAGGGGCGAATAGCTCCACTCTGGCTCCTTTGTTTAAAGAGCCTGCCATCCAAACACAAAGGATCGAGCATCCTGCTGCTTCATCTTCAACAGGAGTAGCTGCGACTCCTAGGACTCTGGCGATTAATCAATAAGTTGTTCAATCATTCACCAGATGTTTCTTTGAGTCGCTGAGACCTCTCGTCAACAAAATGATGGACAAAGAGGGAGCTGATTTCTTTATGGTTAGAAAACCAACTTCTCTCTTGGTGAGGGCTGTAAGGGAGCAATGTGACGAAGCTCAAGCTACTCTCCTTGAGCATATACTAGATGAGTTAGAAGTCTCCATAAAGAAGTATAAGGAGCTCAAACAGAAGAAAATAGAATCTCTAGTGCAGGCTGAGTTTGAGCGAATGGCCCAAGCAGCTGATATGGAAAGGATGAATCTTCAAAATCTTTTGGAGGCTTATTCCACAAAGTCTGCTGAATACAATTCCAAGCTAGAATCAGTAACTTTGATGGCTGAAAGAAAAGGACAGAGAACTGCTGAACTACGAGCAGAAATTGTTCGTCTCCAGCAAGAATTAGAAGAGGAAACTGCTAATCATCAACTTGTGATTGAACAATTCAATGCCTTGATTCAAGAGAAGGCCGAGTACGATGCGACTCATGGTGCAGAGATCACTCGTCGGACTGTAGAGATGCCCGTCTTTAATGAAGAAACTGGAATGGAAGAGGCTAGAAGGAGGGTGACATCCACTCATGAAGAAGAGCTGCAGACTCTGAAGCAGCAGATTGACAATTTGATCATTCCTCCTTCTTAATAGAACTTTTTGTATCTTTTGTCGTAGATGTGTTTTTGTAATGCCTCGTATTTTGATAAATAAAAGACATTTTGCTGTGGCTCCATTATTTGTTGCATATCTTGTTTAGATATAAATAATAGAGATAGAAAACATATTCAGAGGTGCAAATTATGATATATTTCTTGTAGAAAATAATTATATTCATTATATCTGCTCAGAGGTAATATGGACGTGGCAGAATATATTGAATACTATTATTTTAATTGACAACTTAATCGAAAACGACAAGTAGCTGATATGGATGTGAGATGAACAAAAAAACTGTCAAATGATAAAACGAACGGATAAACCGTCAAGTGATAATGAATGAACGGGCGAACCGTTGGATGAATGTGAATGGGTGAACCATCGAATGAATGTAATGAACGGACGAACCGTCAGGTGATGAATGAATGAACGGGTGAACCGTCAGATGAATGTAATGAACGGATGAACCGTCAGGTGATGAATGAATGAACGGGTGAACCGTCGGATAAATGTAATGAACGGACGAACCGTCAGGGAATTATGGTGATGATGAATGAACGGGTGAACCGTCGGATGATAATAAATCAACGGATGAGCCGTCGAGTGATAATAAATGAATGGATGAACCGTCGGGTGGTGATGAACGAATGAACCGTCGGATGAATGTGTCGCTTCGTTATTTGAAAAATCTCTGCCTATAAATAGGACAAAAATCTGACAGGAATGAGCACTTTCACTTTTTAACATAAAAATGTCATCTGAAGATGCACTCAAGAAGACTGAGGTCGCCCCAAAGGTTGAAGAAGACATTAAAGAACGTCCTGTCGATCCAAATCAGCCAAAGAAAGCAAAAGCAGGCGAAGGTTCGTCTGCACCCAAGCCACCGCGAGATATCCTGGACTTTCTGCTTGAACTAGGAAGGACTGAAGAAGAAGAAGCCATGAGGATGGCTGCCTGCAAGTTCCTCGTGGGCTCCAGCAAAGAGGTTCTCGGCTCTTTTGCTGACCGTATTTTTGAAAAGGACGGTAGTGGTCTGCGTCCAAATGTAGAGAAGGATGATAGTGATCTTCCTTAATATCATGTACTATCATTTAAAATAAAATTTTATTTATAAACATGAACTTGTCTGATGATTTACAAACATTTACATTTACACATAGTACTTTTTAAGAAATTTGCCATTGATAGGCATCATTGCAATTCGTCCATCTAGTTCTGAGAGTTGATACGCTCCATTTGAGAAGACTTTGCTCACAACGTATGGACCTTCCCACTTTACGTCGAACTTGCCTTTGCTCATATGAGTCATAGTCATAGGACGTCTGACCGTTAAAACAAGTTCTCCTTGCTGAAAGGCTCTAACCTTCACTTTACGGTTGAAAGTCTTTGAGATGCGGGCTTGATATAACTCAATATGTTGTTGAGCCATTAATCGCTTTTCATCCAGTGTCTCCAATTCTTGAAGTTGTAGAAGGTCATTGTTCTCTGTAGTGAGCTTGTTAGCAATGGCAATCCTTAAAGAAGGAATTTGAAGTTCAAGAGGAAGAACAGCTTCACAGCCATATACCAAAGAGAACGGTGTAAAACCCGTAGGATTGCGGACCGTAGTTCGGTAGGCCCATAGACATTCACCAAGCTTTTCACTCCAATTCCGTTTGTTAGTAGATACAAACTTTTTGAGAAGCTTGATAATAGTTTTGTTGAAGGCTTCAGCTAAACCATTAGCAGCAGGATTGTAGGCAGTCGAAGCGACATTATCAATCCGGTGATCATCACAGAATCTGGTAAACTTCTGGCTGATGAATTGCGGTCCGTTGTCATGAATAATTCGTCGAGGGACACCAAATCGATAAATGACATAATGTTTGATGAAGTTGATAACACTACTGGTCTTGACTTCAGCCAAGGGTATAGCTTCAGCCCACTTAGAGAAGTAATCTGTTATTGCTAAATTGAACCGATATCCTCTGGAAGAAGGGGGATTAATAGGACCTATGACATCCATGTCCCAAGCTTCGAAAGGCCAGGAAGCAGCTGTCGGATGTAGAAATTCTGAAGGTTGATGAATAAAGTCTGCATGGATTTGACAGGCTCGACATTTTCTTGTATATTCGATGGCATCTGATACCATAGAGGGCCAGTAATAACCCATTCTTCGGATACGATCCTGTAATTTAGGACCGGGCTGATGTGCTCCGCAAACACCGTCGTGAGCTTCATGCAGTACTTATTTTGCTTTATCACCAGCTAAACAGCATAGAAGAAGACCATCATAAGTCCGTCGATAGAGAGTCTTAGTGGTTTGATTGTAATAGAATCGTAGAGATCGTCGTCGAATACTTGTAGCCTCCTTAGGATCTTTGGGGAGTATGTCATGAACCACGAAGTCAATGAAAGGAGTTCTCCAATCTTCATTGATAACATTAATTTCAGCAAAATTACTGAACTCAATGTTACGATTGTTTTCTACGCAAAACAATTCTCGATTAGAAATAACCACCACTTGTTGTCTTCTGATGGGGACAGCTAAGACTGCTGCAAGATTGGCTAAGGCATCTGCTTCAGTATTGCAAGCTCGGCGTACATATTCAATAAAGAAAGCTTTGAACGATGTAGCCATGTTGATTACTGCCTCAAAGTAAGGTACCAGATCTTGATGACGGACTTCATAAATTCCTCTAACCTGGTTGACAACCAGCTTAGAATTGCCATAAACTTCAAGATACTCGACGTTCAATTGCTTGGCTAATTGAAGACCAATGAGTAGAGCATTGTACTCTGCTACGTTGTTGGAACAGGATTCGTCTAGAGAGTAGGCTCTTTGGATAGTTAATCCGTCTGGAGAAACGAGAACAACTTCAACTCCTGCTACGATAGCACCATTGGGTCCGATCCTAGATGCTCCGTCAAAGAATAGACGCCAAGTTGGAAATTCTTCAGAGATCAAGTTGACTTCCAACGTCTCGTCTGGAATTTCATCGTAAAGCTTGGATGTTTTTGGTACGGGATGAGCCGCTAAGAAATCTGCCAGTGCTTGACCTTTGACAGATTTTTGAGGAACATACACCATGTCATATTGGGCTAGAAGGATGGCCCATGTAGCAAGCCGAGAATTGAGTGTGCTAGGCTTCTTCATTAATACCCGAAGAGGATTGACTCGGGATATGACATGAATGGTTTGACCTATAATGTAATGTCTTGTCTTTTGAACAGCGAACATAAGAGCCAAATATTCTTTTTCAACCGGACTATAACGGTGTTCAGCACCAATCATAGTACGACTGAGATAGTAGATGGCCTGTTCGTGACCTTCTTTTTTCTTCTGGGCGAGTAAAGCACCCAACGAATGATCCATAGCATGGATATACATTAAGAATGGAATGCCTGAGATTGGTGGCACCAAAACTGGTGGGTTCATGAGATATCGTTTGATGTCGTCGAATGCTTGTTGACATTCTTCAGTCCAAATAAAAGATATACCCTTCTTCATTAGCTGAGTGAATGGTCTGCAGCGTCCAGACAAGTTCGAAATGAATCGCCTGATGTACGCAAGTCGACCTTGGAATCCTCGTAGCTCTTTTAGGTTGCGTGGAGGACGCATCTCTTGAATGACTTTGATCTTCTCGAGATCTACGTGTATACCCTTAAAGGTAATAACAAAGCCGAGAAATTTACTACTAGAGACACCCAAGAATGACTTGGTGGGATTCATCTTGAGCTGATGTTGACGCATGAGATTGAAGATTGTTCTCAAATCTTGGATATGATCTTCTTTTAGACGACTCTTAACAGCTATATCATCAACATAACATTCGACTGTTTTGCGAAGATGTTCTTTGAAAATGGTACTCATGGTCCGTTGGTAAGTTGTACCAGCGTTCTTGAGACCAAATGGCATTACTGTGTAGCAATAGACTCCTCGAGGAGTACAGAAAGACGTATGTTTTTCATCTTCGGGATTCATCTTGATCTGATTGTATCCAGAGAATCCATCCATAAAAGATATTCGCTCGAACCCACAGGTGTTGTCAATCATGACGTCAGTGATAGGGAGAGGAAATTCATCTTTCGGACATGCTTCATTCAGATCCCGGAAGTCAATGCAGACTCGAACTTTGTCGATTTTCTTCAGGACTGGAACAACGTTGGCTACCCAATCAGGATGTTGTTCTTCTCTGATAAAGCCACAAGCGATAAGCTTCTTGACTTCATCATCGATTGCGTCCATCATTTCAGGCTTGAATCGCCTTTGTTGCTGTTTGACTGGTTTAGCATTAGGAAGAATGTTCAATTTATGAGTAGCAATCTTGGGATCTAAACCTGGCATGTCCTCGTAACTCCAAGCAAAGACGTCAATGTATTCTTTAATGAGAAGGATCAACTCTTGCTTATCTGCTTCTGGAAGATTCTTGCTAATAAAGATTGGACGAGGTGACTCACTTTCTTCTACATCAACCTGAACTAATTAATCTTCAGTATGAGGTTCTCTTTGTTCAAATCGGAGTACCTATTGATTATCCATCTGTTGAGCTCAAGGATCTATTTCAGGACTTTCTTCAATATCTTCATCATATCCTTCCGGAAGCTCAGCAGAAACCATATTAGAAGATACGATTACACGATGGACTTCACCAATGCTAGTATCAGAATCCCATGATCTGGAATCGAAAGAATTAGAACGTTCTTCGCTATCAGAATCAGAAACTGTTGGGGATAACATCGGAGATGAAGCATATCCGAGACCTCTTTTGGTCTTGCTGTAATACATTTCTGACTTTCCATGTGGAACAGCGGTACGGAGAGGAGTTGTTCTTCCATTACCGTAGTTGAGGCCGCTTTTGAAGTCGTAACCCATCTTTCGGACGATGTCTTTTGATTGTTGACTGTAACGACGGAATTGAAGATGTCCCGTGTCGTTAACTTTGCTATCATCCGTGTAGCTAAATTTTTGTTCCGGTCTTTTACTAAAAAGTATTGGACGTTCACCTTTCTTGTGAGCAGGAACAATACGATATGAGTCTTTTGGATGTTCACATGAAACTTCTGTCTGAAGAGATTGTACAACTCCCATTGTAAATGACTGAAAGCTATCTAACATATCCAAATAGTATTTAGTATGATAAATAACATCAGTATACTGGAAAGTAGATGCTTTTTTATTGATATGTACATCTGTATTTACAGCAGGACCTTTAGCCTTAGCAGGCTTGGTCAGATTGATTACAAGAGGGGGAGAAGAAGAATGTGGAGGAGGCTTGTTACGACGAAGGTCGATAACAAGTGGCTCAGAAGAGATGAGCTCCTTTTTTTCTTTGTTGTGAGTTAAATCAACAATAAGAGGCTCAGAAGAAGTGAGCTGCTTTTTGTCCTTGTTACGACGTAAGTCGATAACAAGTGGCTCAGAAGAGGTGAGCTCCCTTTGATTTTGATCAGCATCAACTAATTTTTTTTGAACCGGCAGGTGAATAGCCAGTGGTTTAGAAGACTGAGGATGAGAAACACGCCCCTTGACAGGTATGATGAGAGTGTCATTGGATACTGCTTTTTGATCTTCTTTAGTATCCATGGCCAATACCACTTTCATAAATTCCTCCTTGTACATACGAGCATCGTTGCAATACGCTTCAACGCCCTTGAAAGGATAAAGGTCTGCAACTTCCTTGTGAACTTGTCCTTTGTCATCAACGTATTTAAAGCATTGATGAAGAGTTGAAGGAACAACATTATGTTCATGGAGGAATGGTCTTCCCAGAAAAGCGTTGTAAGAACAACCATGATTGTCAATGATATAAAAGGTCACCTTTGTGCAAAGATTGCCTATTTAAAGTTTTAGGCGGATCTTGCCCAAAGGTTCACTCTTTCCTTGGTTAAATCCCAAGATAGTAGTGATTGTGCTCGAAAGACTATGCACTGGTATCTTCAACGCATCTAGCATTGTCTTTGGCATGATGCTAAGTGCAGACCCTGGATCTATCAGGATACGATCGACTTTTATCGAATCGACATATCCTGTATAGTAGAGAGGACGATCATGTCTATTATCTTCCAGTAGCATATCATCCTGAGTGAAAGTAATGTTTGGAATCAACTCCAAGATACTATGACAGTGATGGCAAGAGACTGGTTCTGATTCCGGCTTTTTGAGAAGAGTTAAGCAAGTTTCAGCCTGCATCAGAGCTTCACTTAAAGTCTCTCGAGTCTCCTTAGAAAGGCGCAAGAGCTCGAAGATTGATAGCCTAGCCGGTGTATTGGCCAGTTGAGCCAATATATCAAAATTGTACGGCTTTTCAAGTCCTGTAGGAGATGATTTCTTCAATGGTTTATCAAAGCGGACTTGTTGCTTGCCTTTGTCAGCCGTCATTAGCTTAGGAGGAATAGGTACTACAACTGGTGAAGATGTAAAAGGGATCTCTTCAGCAGAAGCAGGTTGTGCTGGGGCAAGTTCAGAAGAAGAGACAAGATCCTCTTGACCTTCAGAATGATCTTTCAAATAGGCTTTCCCTGATCTGGTGCCTAACAGAATCTCCTCATCAACCATGGGATCAAAAGACACCATGTTGCAAATCTTTGTTTTGCCTTTAGAACGAGCTTTCTTCTTGGAAGAAGAGGACACCTCGAATTCCGGAGCAAGATCGGGATAGATCCACATAATTTCACCATTGTCAAGAGACAAGGGAACAAGACCTTCATTTGGTGGAAGTGGGAGATTCTCAATCTCAAGAGTAGCTTTGGGAATTGGAATAATACCGTGCTGTACCATCTGCGAAGGAAAGTCACCAAACTGAACTGAAACCATGTTCGCAGTAACAGTCTTCTCATCTTGCTGCAGAGTGACAACACCAGCATTGACAAGCTCTTGGATTTTGCCCTTGAGCACGTAGCATGCTCGAGTAGGATGTCCAATGAACCTGTGATAGACACAATATTTAGGATGATCTGTCTTACCGACTTCATCAGGTTTCTTTGGGTCTGGAAGTTGAATTTTATTACTTTTGAGTAAACACTCAAAGATGCTCGCAGTGTCATTCTCGTCGAAAGAATATTCCACTTTCGGACAAGGTTCCCTTGGTGGAGGTGCAGAAGGAGTAGGAGTGGAAGTAGGCGGAGCCATATTAACAGCCAGAGATTCTTTATTTTTGTTCAAATTAATGTTCAAAGTCTCTTTTGATTTGTGATTATTTTGGCGGTTGCCACCACCTGAAGTCTGATGCTCATCTCGATCGGGGTTAGACATCTGTACCCCCAATTGTTTGAACTTCTCGGCACTCACTTCAGCAGCTTTGGCGTTGACAATGAATGGAGGCCAATCTTGGAATTGGGTAGATCCCGTCCACATACTGATAATAGGCAAAAGATTTGCCTTACAAGTATCAATAGTGACAACAGCTAGAGTTCCGGGAGGCATTTTCAAAGCTTCACGACGGAACCGTTCGATAAAGCTCTCAGCAGTTTTATTATGTTTCTGTTTAATTTTGTTGAGAGCTGACATAGTCATGTCATTGAATCCTTCATAGAACCGTTCCAAGAAGATTTATTGAGACCTGAAAAGGAAGTGATACAACCATCGGGCAAACTTTTGTACCAGTCATATGCTATGCCGGCTAAACAACCGACGAACACTCTGGTAAGAAGAGCGTCATTTGGCTGAAGTTGAATAGTCATTACCTCAAAATGATTGATGAATTGACTTGGGGAAGTACTGCCATCGAACAAAGAGATTGTCGGGATTTTATACTTCGGTGGGAACGGGACTTCCTTCCATTCAACTGGATAGGGCTGCTTGATCCCCAATCTTTGTAAGTTGTCTTTCTCTTTGAATGCTTCGAACTGGGTTCGCAAGAGTTTGACAGCTTCATTGGCGTCCTCTGATGACGAAGAAGGAGCAGGTTGAGTTAGAGTGGTAGGAGGAGGAACAGCATTGTAAGCACTACCCCCAGCTCCTGATTGACTAGGTGTAGTTTGCACTTGTACTTGTACATGAGGCATTGTAGGAGATACTACCCCTAGCCCAGCATTGGCAGGTATCGAAGATGCTATGATCTCTGGACTCGTAGTAGGTGCAGTTGGTGGTGTAGCATGCTGTGCTACAATGATGGAATGCATACTAGCAACCATTTCAGCCATGGTTTTTAGTTTATCTTCAAGTGCAGCAATTCGCTGTTCCTGATTTATAGAAGTTGAAGCATCTGGATCATCAGTGATAACATAAGCTGTCACTTCTCTTGGTATAGTGGAAGACACCGTCTGTTCGAAGCTTTCACTATATGCATCATAGTCTGAGGAAGAATAACCTGAAGGATTTTGAGGAAGATTCCTTTGACCGATTGTATCTCGACTTCGAGAACGGGTATGTTGAAACACTCCTTCGGAAGATTCTTGGAGTAATTCTAAATACCGCTGGCTTGGCTTACGAAGTCTGCCATGCTTAGAACATCTTTTACCCCCGGTATCTCGGGAAGTCATGTTAACAGAAGCATACAAGACTTCGTCTTCCTCTAACATAGGTTCAGATTTAGCAACAGTCAGACGATCAAAGACAGATCGTTTTGTTGTTTGACAGCAACATTGGATGATGACTTTGTGATTGCAATGATGATCAGATGGTTGAGATGGAGGTGTTGAGACATTGTCCCATTTTTGTCTTAGATGTTCTCGAAGATCGGGAACAACAACAAGATGAGGAAAACTCTGAGGGACTTGTTCTTTGATGATATTCGGAACATGATTTCGATTTTTCAGATATTTAGTCCCTTGAGTATACAAGGAAGTGCTCACTTCATTGGCATAAGTGTCGAGATTTTTGACCTTGGAGGTTTGTTTCTGATGATGTTTGATCTTCGGCATTGGCTGTTTGCGTTTTACCGAAGTGGGTCTGTTGAGATAAGTTCTGCGATCAGCAAATTCACCCCCAGGGGTTTCTGTCCGAGACACTAGCAGTTTTCCCTATCTGGAATAGAAAATTTTAAGAGTCGGGAGGTCTTAGAATTCTGCTATCGGAGTAGGAAAAATACCTCTTTGATCAGTACAAGTGTTCTTGTTATAAAGGAAAGAAGAATCCGTGTTTGAAAGAGTTCTGGTACTGATTGGTGCCAAGGCACATTCAGATGGATCTTCTTCGGTAAAGACTGAAGAAGATTGAGAAAAGACCAAAGGGCCTTTTCCTTTGTTTTGAGACGAAGGGTTAGCTAAAGAGCGTTTCCCTCTGTTGTCTTCCAAGTCATGAGACAAGGAAGTTTGAGAAAAGACCAATGGGCCTTTCCCTTTGTTTTGAAGAGAAAGAGGAATAGCCAAAGGACTACCCCCAGTGGATTGCGCAGGAGCAATAGCATGTTTGGGAAGAGGAGTATAATCTCTCCCTTTGTTGTGAGAGAGTTTAGCCAAAAGGCTGTCACTCTTGGTTTGCGCAGGAATGCTTTGCGTATGAGTTCTGGCCACAGAAACTGTGGTTTGCGCATCAGGAGTTCTTGCCATAGAATGCTTAGGTTGCACTCTGGTTGCTGAAGTGTTAGTTTGCGCAGGAAGTTTGGCAGCCAATTGCGCCAGAGGCATAGGAGTTTTATACTTAGCCATGGCAGCATATGAAGTCTTTTGTGCACTGGCCATAGTAGACTGCGCAGCAGTGGCAGAGATAGATTATGCACTGGACTTAGTGACAGAAGCTTTGGACTGCGTAGCAGACTTGCTGGCAGATTGCACAGAAGACTTGCTGGCTACATTGACAGAATACGCAGCAGTCTTTGGGACCCACTCTGAGCGCACTTTGCTTATGGCAGCAGTGGTTGTAGTGCGAGGAGTGGTCTTGGAGTTGATCATGGATTCGTAGGCTGTCTGGTTGATCTTCACAACCAGTGTCTTCTGCGTCTTTCCGATAGACGCTACGTCACATTGAGTTGTCACTTCCTCATCGGAGGAGAAAGTCGTCCCCAGCAGAGTCGCCATTTTGTTTGCAAAAACAAAAGTTGAAGAACTTTATTGATACAAACTTTGTAAAAGATTACAATTTGAATTCTGGGAATGGTACAACTTTAGGAATCCAATCTAGATGACGATTGCTTTATCCCTTGGACGATGTGAACTCTGAAGACGAAGCCTCTGAAGTTGAAAACAACTCTGGAATTGAAGGCAGAAAGCCTCGAAAGTCGAAGGCAAAAGCCTCGTATCACTACCACATTTCTAGTGTGAGGATATTTTTGTC
Source organism: Iris pallida (assembly GCA_029216955.1). Taxonomy (NCBI): domain Eukaryota; kingdom Viridiplantae; phylum Streptophyta; class Magnoliopsida; order Asparagales; family Iridaceae; genus Iris; species Iris pallida. Next base: position 7,100,558 of record JANAVB010040018.1, on the reverse strand, counting down.
ATTTTGGGGTATTTTTAAATTTATTGGAATTAATTAGAATTTATGGGAATTTTTAGGAATTTATTGAAATTGTTTGACTAGGTTGACTTTTGACTAGTGTTGACTTTGTAGACCTACCTAGAAGCTAACCCTAGTTAGTGGGCCATGGTTAGGTCAAGTGACTCTAGTCTAACCTAGCCTAGCACTTGGTTTAAGTCATTTTAGCAAATAGGATTAGAAGTCATAAGTCATGACTTGTGGTTTTAGAACCTTGTTTAAGTTAATCTACATTTAGCCTTGTAGCTTGGCCCAAGGCCCAACCATTTGACTAAACCCTAAACCCAAGCCCTAGTGGCCGGCCACACCATCAACATAGGGATTCCCACCATATAAAACCCCTCCCAAATCTAGGGTTGCCTCTTTTCTTTAGGAATAGCCCTATTTTCAAGGAGGTGAGTTCTTGTCTTAATAAATTTATTATAATTCTATTATAGGTCCTAAAATCCCCAAATTAGTTGCATTAGTTTCTAAATCTGTCATTCTTGCTGTTGTGAATGTTTTGGTTCAGTTTGGCATTGATTAGAAGTGATTGGGATACCAAGCAAGGAGCTAGAAAGAGGCTTTTTCCATTGAAAGTTCACAAGGAGGTAATTTTTTCAAATCTCCATGAAATTTCATGTAGTCTTCACCAATAGGAAGCCCTAAGGGTCTCTATAATGCCTGGATAAGGTTCGTGTCCTGTGTCGGTGGATTCGTGTCCATTCTGGACACGTATCAAACACTAGTCCTAGGTGTTTGACAAAATGCCTCAATGAGCATTTTGTATTAATTTTGATTTTGTTTTTGAATAGGAAATAGAGTTTTGTTCTTGCTTACTGTTTCGTGTCTTTGTATCTTGATTTCTGTGTCGTTCTGTGTCGGTTTGATGTTGTGGACACGCGCGCACACACGGTCGCGCGCTGCTACAGGGATCCCCTGCCTATCGGGCCCTGTAGCGGACACGACACGAGTCGTTTGGACACGAAACTTGACACGTGGCATGGGGCCATGACTGACACCCCATGTGTCAAGCCCCATGTGTCTCCGTGTCGTGTCTAGGTAGATTTTAGCTGTGCACGTGTTCTGGCTGAGTCAGTGCACTGTGGGTTTTCCCCACTGACACGGGTCTCATGTCCGACCCTGACACTTTGTGGACACAAGCCAGTGGGCCCATGAGGTAGCCCTATAGGTAGGCTACCCATGTGTGTCACCACGAGATCTGTTCGTGTCCTGTGTCGTGCACACGACACAAGTGCACGTGTGCACGAGACAGTGCACTGACAGTGCACTGTATGTGTATCACTCTGTGTTTTCTTGCTGTGGACACGCCGTGTCGGCCTATGGGTGACACGAGATGATGTGTGGGGTTGTGCACGAGGGGTGTTTACATTTCCAAGCTTTAGATTCATGATTCATTAGTTTGCTAATTGATTCACTATAAAAATCAATGTCTGATACTGTCAATTATTTTACCTGTTAATTTTTTCCAGTTTCAAATTGATATTGTTAATGATTTTAACCCTGCATTGATGTTTTAATTACTGAGTTTTGGGTTTTTAAACATGTTCCTATACATTGTCTTGCCATGAAGGAAGTTGGTGTTAAAATGATGTGTGTGGGTATTGATGTGTGATAAGGGTATCATGAACTGATTTTTATTGCTGTCATTTGATTCAAATGTTCCCTAAATTGCTAAGATGAATCTGAGAAATTCTTCTGGACTTTATAACTGAGATTTGAGAATAATGTTTTGATTTCCCTTTTCCTTTTTCCTTTCTTCTTAACTGGAAATGATGTGTAACATTAATGTAAAAAAAAAACTGAGTTTGAGTTCAGTTTTATATAACCTAAGTTTTAGTGTAAACCATTCCAGTTTTGGCTCTTGATAAGATTTAAATAAAATATATTATGTTATGGTTCAGTTCATTTGTTTTATGTTAAACCTGAGATTGATTTCCAGTTTTGTGAAATCTGAGATGAAAGACATGAATTGTTTCCTTTCCTTATTCCTAACTGACTTATGCTTCTAGTTTGGTGTCACGACCCGTTACCCAAATTGTTGGGCCGGGCCGAGCCATGTCCAGCCTACGCTTGTTAAAGCGTAGTAAGCTGTTCTAAGAATAGACAATAAAGGATCTAAGCTACTAACAGTTCTAAAATCACATTTAAAGTTCATCACAACACAACATCTATAAGCGAAGGTAACAAACACAGATTTAATAATACATAACCAAAGTATCTAACTGGAGACAAAGTCCAGTATCCAAATTTAAGAACAGACAAAGTCTAAGTCCCAAAACACGAGAAAGATATCTAAGCAAGGTTCCCCGCTGGGGCCTCTTCTGGAGCTAAGGCCATGTCCATGGTAAGTAGGGCATGTATCTTCAGGACTATCATCTGTAATATTTTCAACAGGTCCAATCAGGACAGGAACGAGTACAACCCATCTAGAAAACCCAAGTAAATGACAGAGAACTCTAAAGCAGTTATAGACAGTTTTATTGATGAACATGGTAGTTTATATTCAGGTGATGGTATAGAGAAACAGTTAAGATACAAGAAAAGAAAGGTAACTAAACAAGAGAAGAATCATGGCAATGATGACGATAATAAAAGCTAACTGAACTAGAATAACATGTATGAGTCCAGACAGTACAATATAAGTCTAATGTAATCCCAGTGTGAGTCCAGTCCATATAATCCGATACCAGATGATTTCCGATACAAGATAAGTCCAACAGTGATCAATGAAACCAGGGTGAGTCCAACTATGATCTAACAGTGTGTTTTAAAATACCGAGGTCGACATGTAAACGGCTATAGGTATCAGGCACATCTCTTACGGATCAGGCAAGAGATGGCTATACTTCCAGTAGATTCTAGTTGGAGATTTCAGATTTGGGGTATGTCTACATATCTTACTCAATATTTCCCTGCCCAGCAAGTGAATCCAGTACAAGACACAAGAATCGAGATGAGTCCGGCCAAATGATGATTCTAGAAATGATTCCAGTGATTCCAGTAATAGAGATCAGTAAGTAAGGTATGTGTCGCATACATGAATCCAGAAATATCCATACGTGTTGATACAGAGAATCACATAGAACTAACTAGAACTGAAATACAGTAATTGACAAATAAATGAGAGAACTATCAGAGAATGTACTCGCCTCGAGCAAAGCAAGAATACCAGTACGAAGGTATAGATGTCCGGTATCCTGTCAATAATGATATACAACTCAGTTCTAAGCTATGATCAACAATATACTAGTGGTGTGACACGACTCCTAACTGGATACTAGCCAAGTGGGGACCTAGCATAAAAGTCTAATGTGAAGTGCCACTATACACAAACTAACTCTCTAGGGTCTTTACACTAGTGTGGGGTGAGGTCCAATACGCCTATAACTCAAATCAACACAAAATATTGAAAGTCGTAACTATTTAATAAATAAATCAGCTGTACACTATGTTCCAACAATTTTTGAGATAGACAAAAAGATCAATATTATATAAAATAAAGTACCAAAATAATCCTTGTTAATTATAGAAATTTATACTAATTTTTCTGGAATTTATAAATCCTCATAAATATTTATTAAAAATCAGCAAAAACATGTATCCTGAAAATGAGTTCTGTTTTCCCATTTTTATAAAATACCAAAAGTACTTATTAAATGCTGAAAAAATTATAATAAAATAGCTAAATTAACATAGTATCTAAATATAATTTTTCCAAGATTTTTACAACAATTAAAATATATATAAAAATTCAAAACCAGAAAGTAACAATATCTAGAAAAATAATTAATTATAAATTAAGGATAATAGATAATCAAAATCTACAGATGTTGTCGGATGATAAAATAAATATCACCAACGTGTCCAGAACGGTCAAATCAGCTAGGATAGCCTACCCATAAGTCTAATTTGCACACAGAGGTAAAACGGTAATTTTGGGCCAAAATGATGTCCGCCGTTGGACACACTTTGCACCGAAAAACGTGTCGGGATAGAAGTCTACAAAACCTAGCAAATTATATGTCCACGAATCCAGAATGATGATACGAACCCAACGGTATGTCCGAAATAGGATTCCGATGTGCCGATCTCAAAATGATACGTTGACGCGACACTTGGTATCCAGTTTGCACGAAAATGCGTGCCGGAGCAAATGTCTTCAAAACTCAGCAAATTATATGTCAACGAGTCCAGAATGACGATACGAACTCAACGGTATATCCGGAAGTGGATTCCGATGAGCCGATCTCAAAGTGACCCGTTGACCCGAAAAGTGGGACCCGCTTTGCACCGAAATGTGTGCCAGGGCCCACGTTCTCCAAATTAAGTAAACTTTATATGAAAACATGCCAGAACGACACCACGAGTCTACTAGTGGTGTCACAAATTGAATCCGGAGTCCCGGGTTCAAAAATAGAATTTTACAAGTGCAAATTAAAGAATTCGGACGGCCAACTTTGACGTCGAATTCGACCAACCAAACGTGCTTATAATGAAACGAAACCTAAAGGAGCAGGAAGAGGGTTATACCAGCTGTGCACCCGAACTGACGGTGCGTAAAACAGAGCTGCGACGACGAAGATACGAACCCGCGAAGTTGGCGTCACGAAACTGTCCAAAAACAGTTCAATTTAAAACGTCAACTTGGTGGCCAGTTTTGAGGTATCAAACGACGAAATTAACGGACGAAAATTTACAGGAGTGAAGATGGATATACCGAGATTGCGACGGAGCAAGGAGTTCGCCGATCCAACGGTCGGATCTCCCAAAAAACATGTGCAAAGTCGCTGTCCCGAAACACAATTTTTGAATTTTTTCCACGCGCGCGTCGACGGGATTTCGACGTAAACGCACGAATCGTGTGTTTAACACGTCGGGGAGGCCGGTGGTTGACAGGGAGAGGTCGTCGGGGGTGCGCGCGCCGGTGGGGGGGTGTAGGTGTTTTATGGAGGAGAGGTGAAGATATTTATATATATATATGTATATATATAAATATGTGGTATATTGAAAAGTAGAGAGATGAAGAGATATTTTTAAATTAGAAAAAAAAATCAAAAATTATGTGGGGTATTTGGGCAGTCATGAGAGAGCAACCTGGAGCTTGGGTTCGGGTTCGGTCGAGCCGGGTCGGGTCAAAATCGGACCGGGTGCAATATTCGAATTAAAAAAATAGGGATTTATAATCATGGATAAATAAATAATATACGGGGACTCCAATAAATGGGACACAAGTTTTATGGGGGTAGTAGGCTTCATGTGGGCCACGTCCATACTTTGGGTCGACTAGGTTGGATCGATGTCGGGTCCCGAAATTAAATCGGGTTTCACGGTAGATAATTAATCGGCCTAAATTGACCCGAAAGTTGTGCGAAGAAAATGAAGCACAAAATGAAGTGTCTGAGTGGGACACGAAGGTCATGGGTGGAGAGCGTCTCAAGTAGATCATTCATGAGAAGTTGGTTCTGAGAAAACGACTGGTCTGGTGCTCCTAAATTAAAAGCCACGGCAACGTGTAAACGACGATCAAAAATAAAAGTGGGAATAATTATTAGATGATTAATCGGTCTAAGTTGACCCGAACTTGCACGATACAAAAAGAGCACAAGAGACCGAGTTCAAGTGGGACACGATATATCAACAGGAAGATAATCTTGCCTACTTCAAAACCAATGAAGAGAGTTTACAGAGATTGGCATCCCTGACGCTCCAGAAGTCAAAGTCACGGGAAGGTATATTAATGATCAAAAATAATTAAATAATAAAACATTTATCAAAAATAATTTATTCAGAAAAATAAAAATAAACCCTGAAATTCAGGGGGCTTACATTTGGAACCTGAGAAGTTGGCCTTATGATTCCTGCATTTACATGTATAACCATCACACACTTTTCCTTCACTTCACTGATTAATAAGTTCCTGCTCACTGTCATGCTCACACATAGTCTTCTCTTTCCTGATTTCAGCATTCCTGCACATCACTGTACACTGTTATGTGTTGCCTTCACTGCTCACTGTTGGGAGTATTTTTCCTGCACATAGACACTTGTACACTGTTGGTTTTGGGACTGTTGGTTAGTTCCAGTTCTTCACTGTTTGTATTTAATTCCTGCACACATTTTAGCACTGTTTGCACTCTCCACTGTTGTAATTCCTGCCATGTTGTAATCACATGGACACACACTGCTCACTTGTTCACTATTTTCCTATTACATACATTACCACACTCACACACTAGCTCTCTCTCTTTCTCTATTTTTTAAGTATTGTTGTAGGCTATGTTGTTAGGATACACAATAGGTATATGTGAATTTGTATGAATTTGTGTGAGTGCATAGATATCTAATATATATAGATATCTATGCTTTCTTTGTTAGCTAATGTGGTAGGTTTCACTTTTAGTCTAGATTTTGTAGTGTATATTGGGTGTATAGTAAAATTGTGACTTGTTAAGATATTCTAGATTTTAGCTAAGCTATTGTGATATAACTAGTATAGGCTTGCTGTCACGCCCCAGAACCAGAATACTGGAGAGCGGGGGCGAACATAGCCAGCTACGTATATTGAAATAGAATACATCTCAACTATACGGTCACGGCTGTCTAGATATGAGGGTTTACTACAAGCCAACAGTCTCTTAAGGTCAAGCATACTGTCTCAATCTCAAGCAAATAATATAATTACAAGATGTTTGACCACCAAATATACAATAAAAGGCGTCCCAAATATTACATATCAGCTGATCATGAAGCTAGTCGTACAAAATGCTAGGACTAGCAAGAGTTAAGTCATACATGATCAACCCTAGGATTTGTTAATCATGTTTACAGCCCGTAGGCAGACAGTAAGTAAAAGTGCATCGAGCTAACAGGTGCTCGTTGGCTAAACGCCTCAAAAGAATAATTTTACAATAGAGTGAGCGAAACAAAATAGAAAATCCAGTCGTAGCCCGGGTTCCTTCTAGTCGCCACCATCGGGCTGGAGGTTCGGTAGATCCTCGGGAGCTGCTCCGAAATCTGGCCACACAGAACCAGCTGGGTCAAACCCCAGAAAGAGCAAGTGCCACAAAGGAGGCCACGAAATAAGAACAAAAGCCAGCATATCAGAACATAAGAAAACAAAAGAAAAGTATAAGTAATAAAGAGCACGTCAGGACAATAAACGACTAGGGACATGGAACCATTCTGGGAGCCAGGTTACAACCCGTAAACCAAACAAGGACCGGGGTTGTAACCCTTCGCCTGAATAGCACTCAGTCTCCACCCATTTATTGTAGAGATAAGTAAAACAAGCATGTACAAGAGTTCCAGGTACAGGGCTAGACAAGACTTAGACAAGGCTGGACTCCATCCATTCACAAGCGGCCAAGCAATTACTACGGCTTACTACTTAACTAACTAGGGTTATCACAAGCCTTAATTACTAACAAGATGCAAGTGAGAATTTCCCAGTCCCAAGCCCTGCAGACCATCCAGTTATACTTCCGCGGGTTGAGAGTATGGTTGGGTACATCGCCCCGGAGACGATATACCCTTAGGTGACTTAGAGGGTGCAACACATGACAGTGCGCTGGAAATGTGCTCTACTCGTCGGCAAGCTACAATGTTTGCAAAAACAAAAGTATGATATTTATTTCACAAACTTTGTAAAGAATATTACAAGAATTCTGGGAAAGTACAACTATAGGAATCCGATCTGGATGACGATCGCTTTATCCCTTGGACGATGTGAACTTTTGAAGACGAAAGCTTTTGAAGATGACTGAAGGCAGGAAGCCTCTGATAGAACGAAGGCAGGAAGCCTCTGATGAACTGAAGGCGAAGAGCCTCTGAAGAACGCAGCAGCACTTTAGCAAGAACTCCTGGATTCTCTGAAGAGAATAATCTCTCTGTGTGTAATCTGATCTCTCTGATCTCTCTGATCTCCCCTCCTGTGTTGAATGGAAACGAAACTCTATTTATAGAATTCTGAAATAACTGTTTTGGGCAGTTATTCTGGAGAGTGCCTGGTTGAAGTGCGCCTGTTTTGAGCACGTATGACAAACTGTGCCTGTTTTGAGCACGTATGACAAACTGCGCCTGTTTTCACTCCATTATCACGAACGTGCACCAACTGCTCTAGACACGTGGCATTATTTGATTGACATGCGCTTAGTCGTGTACAGTTAGTGGGACATGTGTTGGACATGTAGAGTGGTAGTTAGGCGTTGATTTAGTCAAAGCGCGCCTGTTTCAGGGACACGTGGCAAGCTCTGAATTGATGTTGTATTGAACTGCGCCTTCTTCACTGAGACGTAAGCGCAATCTGCAAAGTGTGCTTGATATAGTCAAAAGTAGGCGCAGTCTGTCGATAGTGCCTGGTTCTTCGATGTAGGTGCAATCTGTCTAGACAGCTATCATATCTTCCTCGAATGCTACGCTGTCAGAATAATGATGAGATGTCATTTCGATTTACGTGCTATCAGATAATAATGATTATGTGATCTACGCGCGGTTTGAGAAACGCGCCTCTCTGAGTACTGAATAGGCGCTATTTGAGTTTGATTGAGAACTAGGCACAGTCTGCCCTGTTGACGGAAAACTAGGCGCAGTCTGCCCAGATTCATGAATTAGGCGCAGTTTGTCTTTAAGCAGTCAACTAGGCGCAGTTTGATTTTTTTTTTTTTTACCTACAAGACCCCCTTCAAAGTTTTCGAAAGTTGATTTTATTCAAAATTTCGAAATACTTTGAATTTTGAAAATCAAATCAAGTTGCGCATAGGCTAAGTTGTCTGCTCGATCTGGAAGGATTAACCTCACGTTTCAGACATTTAATGAATATCCGAATGATGAATCTTCATTTTTCAAGACTGATTGAATTCAATTCTTTATGGAGGAATATAAACCACCGGATGATGTGAGGAAGAGGATAAACCGTCAGATGATGAAGATGAACGGTATAAACCGTCAAATGGTGTGATGAACGGGATGAACCGTCAAATGATGATGATGAACGGGATGAACCGTCAGATGATGATGATGAACGGAATGAACCGTCAAATGATGTGATGATGAACGGGATGAACCGTCAAATGGTGATGATGAACGGAATGAACCGTCAGATGATGATGATAAACGGGATGAACCGTCAAATGATGATGATGAACGGGATGAACCGTCAGATGATAATGATGAACGGGATGAACCGTCAGATGATGATGATGAACGGAATGAACCGTCAAATGATGATGATGAACGGGATGAACCGTCAGATGATGATGATGAACGGGATGAACCGTCAAATGATGATGATGAACGGGATGAACCGTCAAATGATAATGATGAACGGGATGAACCGTCAGATGATGATGATGAACGGGATGAACCGTCAAATGATGATGATGAACGGGATGAACCGTCAAATGATGATGATGAACGGGATGAACCGTCAAATGGTGATGATGAACGGGATGAACCGTCAGATGATGATGATGAACGGGATGAACCGTCAAATGATGATGATGAATCGTTAAAAGAACGAAATGAATCGTCGAAAAACGAAATGAATTGTCAAATGATTATAATGAATGGATGAGCCATCGGATAATTTTGTATAGGATGTTCATTTAGAAGATATAGTCAATCGATGAATTTGACCAATACTGGTGTCAGAATCCCATGATCTGGAATCAGAAGAATTGGAGCGCTTGTCACTATCAGATTTAGAGACTGCTGGGGATAACACTTGCGGAGAAGCATATCCGAGCCCTCTGTTAGTCCTGCTGTAGTACATTTCAGACTTTCCATATGGAACAGCTGTACGAACAGGAGTTCGTCTTCCTTTGCCGTAGTTGAGGCCACTTTTGAAGTCGTAGCCCATCTTTCGGAGGATGTCTTTGCACTGCTGACTGTAACGATGATGCTGAATAGGTCTAGTATCGTTAACTTTGCTGTCATCCGTATAGCTAAACTTTTGTTCTGGTCCTTTACTAAAAAGTATTAGATTCTCGCCTTTCTTTCGAGAAGGAACAATAAAGCAGGACTTCTCTGGCCGATCATTTGAGACTTCCGTCTGAAGAGCTTGCACAACTCCCATTGTGAATGATTGGAAGCTATCTAACATTTCCAAATAATACTTAGTATAGTAGATGACATCAGTATACTGGAAAGGAGATACATCTTCATTGATATACACAGTGGTATTTACAACAGGACCTTTAGCCTTAGCAAACTTGGTCAGATTGATTACAAGAGGGGGAGAGGAAGAACGTGAAGGAAGTTTAGACTTGTTTACGACGGAGGTCAATAACAAGCGGCTCAGAGGAGGTGAGCTTCCTATTTTCCTTGTCTTTGATAACAAGTGGCTCAAAGGAAGTGAGCTGCTTTTTTATCTTGTTACGACGTAAGTCAATAACAAGAGGCTCAGAGGAGGTGAGCTCCCTTTAATCATCATCAGTTGGCTGTTTCTGAATTGGCAAGTGAATAGCCAATAGTTTAGAGGACTGAGGATAAGAAACCCGCCCTTTAACAGGTATGATGAGGGTTTCACTGGACGTTGCTTCCTGATCTTCTTCTGTGTCAAGAGACAGAACAATCTTCATGAATTCCTTTTTATACATGCGAGAGTCATTGCAATATGCCTCAACTCCTTTGAAGGGATGGAGATCAGCCAACCTCCTTATGGACTTCTCCATTGTCATCAACGTATTTAAAACATTGATGAAGAGTGGAAGGAACGATGTTATGTTCATGCAGGAATGGCCTCCCCAGAATAGCATTGTATGAGCAGCCATGGTTGTCGATGATATAAAAGGTAACCTTAGTGCGCAGATTGCCTATTTGTAGTTTTAGGCGAATCTTGCCCAAAGGTTCGCTTTTACCTTGGTTGAATCCCAGAATTGTAGTAATGGTAACAGAAAGACTATGCACAGGTATTTTCAGTGCATCTAGCATAGTCTTCGTCATAATGCTGAGAGCGGACCCAGGATCAATCAATAGACGATCAACCTTCATGGAATCGATATAGCCCGTAAAATATAGAGGACGGTCATGTCGATTATCTTCTAGCAGCATATCGTCCTGCGTAAAAGTGATGTTCGGCATCAAGTCCAGAACACTGTGGCAGTGTAGGCAAGAAACTGGTTCTGCTTCCAGCTTCTTGAGGAAAGTCAAGCAGGTTTCTGCTTGCATCAGGGCTTCACTTAGAGTTTCCCGAGTCTCTCTGGAAAGACGCAAGAGCTCGAAAATTGACAATCTGGCTGGTGTATTAGCTAATTGAACCAAAATATCGAAATTGTAAGGCTTCTCAAATCCTGTGAGTGATGATTTCTTCAGAGGTTTGTCGAAGCGGACTTGTTGCTTGCCCTTGTCTACTACAGTAGATTTGGGAGGAATAGACACCACTACTGGTGCAGATGCAGAAGGATTCTCCTCAATAGATGCAGGTTGTGCTGGAGCAGACTCCGAAGAGGACTCTGGAGCTTCTGGGACTTCCCGTTGATATGTTTTTCCTGATCTGGTGCCGATCAAGATCTCTTCTTCGTTTGTAGGGTCGAAGGACACCATGTTGCAAGTCTTTATCTTGCCTTTAGAACGATCTTTCTTCTTGGAATATGAGACTTCAAACTCTGAAGCGAGATCAGGATAGATCCACATAATTTCACCATTATCAAGAGATAATGGAACAAGGCCTTTATTCTGAGAAAGAGGGAGATTCTCAATCTCAAGAGTAGCTTTGGGGATTGGAATGACGCCGTCTTGCACCATCAGAGGAGGAAAGTCTCCAAATTGAACTGAGACCATGTTTGCGGTCACAGTCTTTTCGTCTTGTTGAAGAGTGATAACCCCAGCGTTGACTAGCTCTTGGATCTTGCCTTTGAGCACGTAGCATGCTCGAGTAGGATGTCCAACAAACCTATGATAGACACAATATTTTGGATGGTCAGTCTTACCAACCTCTTCCGCCCTTTTAGGGTCGGGTAATTGCAGTTTGTTGCTCTTTGTAAGACATTCAAAGATACCCATGATGTCATCTTCATCGAAAGAGTACTCTTCTTTAGGACGTGGTGCTCTTTGAGGTTGTTGTGATGGAGTATGTGCAGATTGAGCAACATTGACAACCAGTGCTTCTTTATTCTTTAGATTTATGGCCAAAGCTTCTTTAGGAGTAGATGTATCTTTACCCCTCTTGTTATTTTGGTGATTGTTGTTAGAGTTTGAGCTATGATCGCCTTGGTCAGGATTCATGTGAACCCCCAATGTCTTGAATTTTTCAGCGCTGAGTTCTGCTGCCTTAGCATTAATAATGAAAGAAGGCCAATCCTGGAATTGAGTTGCCCCTGTCCACATACTGATAATTGGCAAGAGATTATTCTTGCAAGTATCGATTGTAACAGCAGATGGTGTTCCCATTGGCATTTTGAGAGCTTCGCGACGGAACCTCTCGATAAATTGCTCAGCAGGCTCATTATTTCTTTGTTTAATTTTAATGAGGGCTGACATGGTCATGTCGTTGACGCCTTCATAAAATCGTTCAAGGAACATCTGTTTGAAACCAGCAAAAGAAGTGATACATCCGTCTGGTAGACTTCGGTAACAGTCATAAGCAGCGCCAGTTAAGCAACTGACGAATACCCGAGTAAGAAGGGCATCATTAGGCTGAAGAGGATCAGTCATCAATTCAAAATGATTAATATACTGATTGGGAGATGAAGTACCATCGAACTGCATAATGGTGGGGAATTTGTATTTTGGCGGAAACTGCATTTTCTTCCATTCGGCGGGATAGGGTTGTTTAATGCCCAACCGTTGTAAGCCTTCCCTTTGTGTATAGGCTTCAAATTGATTCCGTAATTGTTCAACAGCATCATTAGCGTTCCCTAAAGATTGAGGATTACTAGATTGATTGGTGATGGCCGGAGGAGGAACTGTATGGTAAGCATCACCCCCAGCACTAGTTTGGCTAAGAGTAACCTGAACTGGTACTGTGGTGACTGGAGGAGGTGATACCCCCATACCAGGATTCTGAGGAGTGGAAGAAATCAATGGTTCAGGAGTTATGACTGGTGGAGTATGCTGAGCCATAATAACATCATGCATTTTAGCCATCATTTCGGCCATAGTCTTCAATTGTTCTTCTAGTGCAACAATCCTTTGATTCTGATTGTTAGAACCAGAAGCATCTTGTTCTTCAGTAACGTATGCTGTCACTTCTCGTGCCATAACAGATGACACAGTTTGTTCAGAGCCATCACTGTCGACAGCAAAGTCCGAATTACCCCCATCATGAGAAGTAGACCGATCACTGTAAGGAAGATTCCTTTGACCGATTGTTTCTCGGCTTCGAGATCGAGTATGCTGGTAAACACCATCATCTGATTCTCTAAGTCGGTCAAGATAGTGCTGGCTAGGTCTCCGGATCTTTCCATGCTTGCATTTTCTACCCCCAGAGTCTCTGGAAGTCATGTTGACGGAGGCAAACATTACCTCTTCTTCATCATCACTCTTTTGATCAACATAAGGGAAATTCAAACGCTAGAAGACAGAACGTTTGGTTGTTTGGCAACAACATTTGATAACCACTTCGTGAGGATGATTGCAATGATGAACATGTGATTGTTTGGGAGAAGTGGGGGTGATATCCCGTTTCTGCCTGAGATGATCCCAAAGATCAGAGACAACGGGACGAGAAGAAGTAGCAGGGATATACTCATAGATGACATTTGGAACATGATTCCGATTTCGTAAACGTTCGATTCCATGAGTATAAAGAGAGGTACTCATCTGATTGGCGTAATTGTCAGGATTCCTTGCCCCAAAAGGTTGATATTGAGACAAGTTGATCTTAGCATGTTTGCGTTTCACAGAGGTAGGTTTTGATTGGGGTTTTCTATTGAGATATGCCCGTAAATCATTTAAACCGCCCCTGGGAACCTCAGTTTGTGAAACTTGTAATTTGCCTTGTTCGGATCGTGAAATCCGCAAATTGGGCAATTCCTGAATATTTGCCTTGGGAGTAGGTAAAATACCTCTCTGATTAGTACGAGAACCCTTGTTAAGGGGGATATTCGTACTAATAGGTGCAGAGGCACCATCAGTTGGATCCTCCTCGATAAGAATCGAAGAAGACTTGGAAAAGGCCAGAGGACCCTTTCCATTGTTTTGAGATGAAGGGATAGCTAAAGAGCATTTCCCTCTGTTATCTTTCAAGTTTTGCGCTTGGGAAGATTGGGAGAAGACCAAGGGGCCTTTTTCTTTTGATAGAATCGAAGAAGGAGCAGCCAAAGGACTGTCCTCAGCAAACTGCGCCTGTGCAGTTTTGGGTTTCTGGATTCTGGAATGATCCGGAGCAGACTGCGCCTGAGCAGACTGCGCCTGAGTAGACTGCGCCTGTTTAGTCAGGGTAGCAGAACGCAGCAGCACTTTAGCAAGAACTCCTGGATTCTCTGAAGAGAATAATCTCTCTGTGTGTAATCTGATCTCTCTGATCTCTCTGATCTCCCCTCCTGTGTTGAATGGAAACGAAACTCTATTTATAGAATTCTGAAATAACTGTTTTGGGCAGTTATTCTGGAGAGTGCCTGGTTGAAGTGCGCCTGTTTTGAGCACGTATGACAAACTGCGCCTGTTTTGAGCACGTATGACAAACTGCGCCTGTTTTCACTCCATTATCACGAACGTGCACCAACTGCTCTAGACACGTGGCATTATTTGATTGACATGCGCTTGGTCGTGTACAGTTAGTGGGACATGTGTTGGACATGTAGAGTGGTAGTTAGGCGTTGATTTAGTCAAAGCGCGCCTGTTTCAGGGACACGTGGCAAGCTCTAAATTGATGTTGTATTGAACTGCGCCTTCTTCACTGAGACGTAAGCGCAATCTGCAAAGTGTGCTTGATATAGTCAAAAGTAGGCGCAGTCTGTCGATAGTGCCTGGTTCTTCGATGTAGGTGCAATCTGTCTAGACAACTATCATATCTTCCTCGAATGCTACGCTGTCAGAATAATGATGAGATGTCATTTCGATTTACGTGCTATCAGATAATAATAATTATGTGATCTACGCGCGGTTTGAGAAACGCGCCTCTCTGAGTACTGAATAGGCGCTATTTGAGTTTGATTGAGAACTAGGCACAGTCTGCCCTGTTGACGGAAAACTAGGCGCAGTCTGCCCAGATTCATGAATTAGGCGCAGTTTGGCCAGCTGGCTGAAAACTAGGCTCAGTCTGCCCTGTTGACGGAAAACTAGGCACAGTCTGCCCAGATTCATGAATTAGTCGCAGTTTGTCTTTAAGCAGTCAACTAGGCGCAGTTTGATTTTTTTTTTTACCTACATACAAGTCCAATTAAGAGCGCCCAGATAACCAGATTGCCTGTGACTGGAAATTCTTTATAAACTATAGTTTGATCTAGTCATTAGCCTAATCCATATTCAGTATGAATCCCTGACCGTGGGAACCAGGGAGTCACGTCCTAGACATGATGTAAGACAAGACAAGTGGATTACACAAGCAAGCAAGCAGGAACACCCACGGTGTCAAGTTGATTATACGAGTCAAGTTACAAGTTACAAGTCAAGTCAGGAGAGCGCCGCCACGGGCCACTATCAAGTTATCAAGATAAATCATGTCAGGGTACTCGTCAGGAGTGTGCCACGACGGGCCACTATTATGTCAGGTTGGTCATGTCAGGAGTGCACCACTACAGGTCACTGTCGTGTTATGCTAGTTCCTTGTCATACCATGCCATGTACAATAGTCATTCCAAACATGTTAAGTTAAATCTAGTTCATGACAAAAGGCGTAAGGATATAAAATGGGCGTAAAATATCTAATAAAATATCAATATACAGGGCTATAGAAGAGCCAAGCTTAGAGAAATAAAACCAAAACTCCAAGAGCCAATGGATTGCGCAAGGGGTCAGGGGGTTGGATTGCGCAGGTGTCAGCTGCGCAGGGTGCCAAGTGCGCAGGGGCACAGGGCGCAGGGCAGATGGCGCATGGGTCAGATTGCGCATGAACAGACTGCGCAGGAGTGAACTGCGCAGGGCAGACTGCGCAGGAGTGGATTGCGCATGAGCAGACTGCGCAGGAGTAAACTGCGCAGGGATGAACTGCGCAGGGTGAAGTGTGCAGTAATGGTTGGCGCATGGGGCTGAGCGCAGTTCACCATAGGGCAAGCTGTGCGGTCGGCACTGCGCTAAAGAGCACAGGCCGAGAGGGGCTGCGCAGTCCAGCACTGCGCTAAAGAGCGCAGGCTGCAGGCTGCTACTCTAGGCCGAGAAGAACACCAAGAATTCAAATTTTTATATCTTTGTCAAATCAAAGCCAAATCTAGATTTTCAAAGGTCTAACTTGAGTAAAATTGAATTCTCTTCCACATGGAAGCATCAAAACCCACAAAAATCCAACCAAAATAGATCAAAACCATGTAAATCCAAAAATAGTTAAAACCTAGATCTAGAACAATGGAGACTCCAAATCACAAAATGTCAAGTTCTAATGTTGATCACCATGGCCTAATCTAGCTAATGAACAAATAAAATATAGTTCTCATGTGGTGGCAAGGTGCACTTGCCTATGGGTGTTGGTGTTGTGTAGAGGAAGGAAGAAGAAGAAGATGGAGAAAATAAATGAAGAATAAAGAGGAGAGAGAAAAGTTAGGTAGGATTTAATGGAGGTGGGTGTGTTGTGTTGAGGGTGGAGCATAGGCTAAGGTGTTCTATGCATATTAAACCAAACTAAACCAAACCAAACTAAACCAATTCTCCTCCACAAAATAAAACCAGGTCATGCCAAAACCCATTTTACGAGAAAACCAAAATCTGCAAGTCGAGCCAAAATACAATTACAGGCCAGAATCTTGAGAAAATAAAATACAGGTCCAAGATACATGCAGGCTTGATCAAAAATACGTATTCCGAGATATGGGTGTTACAACTCTACCCACCTTAAAAGAATTTCGTCCTCGGAATTTAATTAAGAGACTAGAGAGACAAGGACAAGCTATATTAATCACAGGCAAGCTATAACCAGGCAAGCAATCAGACAATCATACATGCAAGCAAGGAATGGAAGACATAAGGCATAAGGAAGACATTATACCTTACGAGTCAAACAGGTAGGGATATCGCGATCGGATATCATCCTCACGCTCCCACGTTGACTCACCTAGAGAGTGATGACCCCAAGCAACACGGACTAAACTAATAGTCTTGTTCTTGAGTATCTTCTCTCTCCGGTCCAATATAGACACGGCCTCTCCTCATACGAAAGGTTGGTACCAACAACCAATTCCGAATGGTCTAGGATATGGCTCGGGTCCGGGATGTACCGTCGCAATTGGGACACATGGAATACATCATGCACCTCACTTAGCGACGACGGAAGAGCAAGACGATAGGATACATCTCCTACTCACTCCAGGATATTGAACGGCCCTATATACCTAGGACTAAGCTTTCCCCGTACGCCAAAACGAATGACGTCGCGGTTAGGCGAGATCCTAAGGAATACATGGTTGCCGATAGCAAACTCTAAGGGACGTCGATGAGCATCGGCCCAATGCCGCTGGCGATCTTGGGCAATTCGAAGACGATCTCTGATCCTTCTGACCACTTCAACTGTCTGGGCAATCATCTATGGACCAAGCATCTGCCTCTCTCCGACATCATCCCATGCTAGCGGGGATCTGCACTTTCTACCATATAGAGCCTCGAACGGAGCCATCTGGATACTGGCCTGGAAACTATTGTTGTACGAGAATTCTACAAGATGCAGGTGATCTTCCCACGAACCACCGAAATCGAGCATACATGATCTCAGCATGTCTTCAAGAGTCTGGATTGTGCGCTCTGACTGGCCATCTGTCTGCGGATGATATGCCGAACTAAACTGGAGACGAGTTCCCAAACTCTCTTGCAAGCTACGCCAAAAGTGTGACGTAAACCTTGAATCTTGGTCCGAGGTGATACTGACGGGCACACCGTGAAGCCTGACGATCTGTCTGAGATACATCTCTGCCAACTGAGCCGTAGACTGCCCAACTCTGAACGGAAGAAAATGAGCCACCTTTGTGAGCCGGTCAACTATAACCCAAATAACATCTCGACCAGCCGGGGATCTAGGTAATCCAGTCACAAAATCTATGGTCACATGCTCCCACTTCCATTCTGGAATCGGCAAGGGCTGAAGAAGTCCAACGGGCCTCTGATGTTCAGCTTTAACCTGCTGGCAAACCAAACACCGAGAGACAAACCGGGCTATCTCCCTCTTCATGCCATTCCACCAGAAGTGCTGACGGATATCACGGTACATCTTCGTACCACCGGGATGAATAGAATACTGCAAACTGTGAGCTTCTGCCATGACTTCCTGTCTGATATCTCCACTGGGTACACAAAGACGAGAGCCGTGTCGAAGTGTACCATCTTTATGAATGCACAACTCTGGCCTTCTTCCTGTCTCACACTCTGCTCTGAGCCGTTGAAGCTTGGAATCTGTAGACTGCGCCATCCGGATCCTCTCAACTATGCTGGACTGAACGTGTACGCTGGCCATCAACGCCATGCTGGTTAGAAGGACCACTTCAATTCCCATCTTCTGAAAATCTGCCAATAACTCTGGTTGCGCCGTTAGGTAATAAACTCCGGCTCTCCGGCTCAACGCATCTGCTACAACGTTGGCCTTCCCTGGGTGATACTGCAAATCCACATCGTAGTCCACCAATAGCTCAAGCCATCTTCTCTGCCGCATATTAAGGTCCTTCTGGGTGAAAACATACTTTAGGCTCTTGTGATAAGTAAATATCTCCACTCTATCTCCGTACAAGTAGTGTCTCCACAACTTAAGTGCAAACACTACTGCTGCCAGTTCCAAGTCGTGGGTCGGATAATTCTTCTCATGATCACAAAGTTGACGTGATGTATAAGATATTACCTTTCCATGCTGCATCAAGATACATCCCAATCCTCTGCCTGAAGCGTCACAATAAACTGTGAATCCTCCGGTGCCATCTGGAAGTGTGAGAATGGGAGCCGTTATCAAACCTCGCTTCAACTTCTCAAATGATTCCTGACACTCTGCTGTCCAAACAAACGGCACATCCTTACGAGTCAACTGGGTCATCGGCGCTGAAATCCTTGTAAAATCTGAAACGAATCGTCGGTAGTAGCCGGCCAATCCAAGGAAGCTGCGAATCTGCCACTGAATTAGGTGCTGGCCAAGACTCGATAGCCACAATCTTTTGGGGATCCACTTCCACTCCTCCTCGAGTAATGTGACCCAAGTACGAAATGCGATCGAGCCAGAACTCGCATTTACTGAACTTGGCGTACAACTGATGCTTCCTAAGCGTCTGAAGGACGATTCTGAGATGCTGCTTATGCTCTACTTCGCTCTTGCTGTAGACCAAGATATCATCTAGGAACACGATCACGAACTGATCTAGGTAAGGCATAAAAATATGATTCATGAGGTCCATGAATACTGCTGGCGCATTGGTTGCTCCAAAGGGCATAACAAGGAACTCCCAATGCCCATATCTCGATCTAAACGCTGTCTTCGGGATGTCCTGCTCTCTGACTTTGATCTGGTGGTATCCTGACCGTAAGTCTATCTTCGAGAACACTGAAGCCCCTTTAAGTTGATCAAACAAGTCATCTATCCTCGGAAGAGGGTATCTGTTCTTGATTGTCACTGAGTTCAAGGTACGATAATCTACACATAACCTGGACGTACCATCCTTCTTTTTCACAAGAAGCATCGGGGCTCCCCAAGGCGATCCACTTGCACGAATGAATTCTTTGGTCCTGAGTTCTTCAATCATCTTGTACAAAATTTCTAACTCTGAAGGCGCCATTCTGTAGACTCGCTCTGATACTGGTGCTGTTCCAGGGATTAAGTCTACAGTAAACTCGATCTCCCGCTCTGGTGGCATCCCTGGAAGCTCCTCTGGGAAGACATATGGAAACTCTTCAACTATCCTAGGCAACTGCACTGCTGCTACTGCCATCCGCAATACTGGAGAAGATGGCTCCACCGTGCCTCTGGAAAATGAAAACTCTGGCTCTCCCGGAATGCTGAAAACAACTCTGCCAACATGGCAGTCTATCCTAGCATACTGGTTCCTCAACCAATCCATGCCTAAGACTACATCATAGTCTGCCATAGGAAATTCTATAAATCTAGCGGAGAACTCTCTACCGCTAACTACGATTTGACACGAGGAAAACACTCGATCTACTCCGACAAGACCATTACCAGTAAGTATATTGAGCCTCACTGATAATGACTCGGGCTCCAATCCTATCCGTGTCATAAATCGTGCAGACATGAATGAATGCGATGCACCAGAATCAAATAATACCGATGCTGGAAAGGAGTTGACAAGAATAGTACCTGCCACTACCTCACCTGGTATAACTTCTTCTTCTATAGCCATCATCATTGCCTGACCTCTAGCTGCGGGTCCCCTCTGCTGGAAACCTCTCTGCCTGCTCTGCACTGGAGACTGGGCACACTGCTGCTTGAATGCCTGGGCCTGAGGCAACAATGGCCTTGGGTACTGCTGCTGCTGCATGGGTGCTGGTCACCTAACCGATGGACTGGTTAGGTTGGAAGAGGAAGAACTACCCCTATTCGGGCAGGCTCCTATCTTGTGATTTACCGCTCCACAAGCTAGGCACAATCCTTGCGCCCTACGACAATCTGCCACTACATGGCCTGGCTTCCTACAATGAGAACATCTCATCGCGGAAGTCTGCTTCTGCTTCTGCTGCTGCGGGTACGTCGGGGTCGAATGCTGAACCGACGTTACTGAGGCCGCCCGCCTCGGATTTCCAATGGTCAATCCTCTAGCTGCCGGGGCTGGAGCTGATGATTGGTGCATCTGACTGTGGGACCGCTTCCTACCTCCGGTCCTATCCACGATCCTCTGAGAGGTGTACTCATGCCTCCTAGCTGCCCTCAATACTACATCGAACGTCTGGTGCTCGAACTGCTCAACAGCCAACAAGATCTCCAAATACAGCCCCTGCTGGAATCACTGGGCCCTGTCAAACTCGGTCGCCACCAAGGTGGGGGCAAACCTACTGAGTCTAGAAAACTCAGATGCATAACTGTCGACTGTTCTACCTCCTTGCTTCAAGTTGGTAAATCTGGTCTGCAGGTCGTACCGAGCCACAGCATCGAAATACTTCGTCTGCAATCTTTCTCTAAACACTGCCCAAGCAATGGGTGCCACTAATACCATGGCTTGCGCTGCCCACCAACTGTGAGCTAAGTCCAACAACTGCAGGCGTACCACCGCCACCTTCTCATTCTTAGGTGTTCTAGCTGCTTCCAGAACCACCTCGGTATCCTGAAGCCAAGCGTCCGTGGCAATCGCATCCTCGCTGCCGTCGAAGAAAGGAGGGTTCAAGCGCTTGATGCTGTTGGCCGCGCTGTTCCCTGGATGACCGCCTCTGGTCAAAGCATCTGCCACCGTCTGGTGCAAGGCGTCTCCTCTGCGATCTTGAGAAGTTATCAAGGCTCTGATGAGACCTACCAAAGTGCCATCATCCGGCTCGGCAGGCTGAACGGGCTGAACTGGGGGTTCTCCTCCAGTAGGCACAACTCTGGAGGCTACTCCGGAGTGCTGGGCTTGATCTTCTGGTTGCTGGTCCACATGAAGTGCTCCCCCTTGCTGATCGGCAGGGTCAGGTACAGTGCCGCTGAGGAAGACGACACAGGGAAACAATAAGGAAGGACCAGGACAGATCAACGATACAAGCATGTAATTAGGGCAAGAATTCCAGGGATTTGAAAACACGGGCGGAGATCAAGGGCAAATACTGATTGAGACATCTATTCGGTAAACCCTGACATTTCTTGATTGACAAGACCTGCATGGGCCACCACTTAAACCATGTCACGCCCAGAACCAGAATACTAGAGAGCGGGGGCGAACATAGCCAGCTACGTATATTGAAATAGAATACATCTCAACTATACGGTCACGGCTGTCAAGATATGAGGGTTTACTACAAGCCAACAGTCTCTTAAGGTCAAGCATACTGTCTCAATCTCAAGTAAATAATATAATTACAAGATGTTTGACCACCAAATATACAATAAAA
Organism: Iris pallida; assembly: GCA_029216955.1. NCBI lineage: Eukaryota > Viridiplantae > Streptophyta > Magnoliopsida > Asparagales > Iridaceae > Iris > Iris pallida. The sequence continues at coordinate 7,078,430 of JANAVB010040018.1, read as the reverse complement.
GGCGTCCCAAATATTACATATCAGCTGATCATAAAGCTAGTCGTACAAAATGCTAGGACTAGCAAGAGTTAAGTCATACATGATCAACCCTAGGATTTGTTAATCATGTTTACAGCCCGTAGGCAGACAGTAAGTAAAAGTGCATCGAGCTAACAGGTGCTCGTCGGCTAAATGCCTCAAAAGAATAATTTTACAATAGAGTGAGCGAAACAAAATAGAAAACCCACTCGTAGCCCGGGTTCCTTCTAGTCGCCACCATCGGGCTGGAGGTTCGGTAGATCCTTGGGAGCTGCTCCGAAATATGGCCACACAAAACCAGCTGGGTCAAACCCCAGAAAGAGCAAGTGCCACAAAGGAGGCCACGAAATAAGAACAAAAGCCAGCCTATCAGAACATAAGAAAATAAAAGAAATGTACAAGTAATAAAGAGCACGTCAGGACAATAAACGACTAGGGACGTGGAACCATTCTGGGAGCCAGGTTACAACCCGTAAACCAAACAAGGACCGGGGTTGTAACCCTTCGCCTGAATAGCACTCTGTCTCCACCCATTTATTATAGAGATAAGTAAAACAAGCATGTACAAGAGTTCCAGTTACAGGGCTAGACAAGACTTAGACAAGGCTGGACTCCATCCATTCACAAGCGGCCAAGCAATTACTACGGCTTACTGCTTAACTAACTAGGGTTATCACAAGCCTTAATTACTAACAAGATGCAAGTAAGAATTTTCCAGTCCCAAGCCCTGTAGACCATCCAGTTATCCTTTCGCGGGTTGAGAGTATGGTTGGGTACATCGCCCCGGAGACGATATACCCTTAGGTGACTTAGAGGGTGCAACACATGACAGTACGCTGGAAATGTGCTCTACTCGTCGGCAAGCTACAAGTCCAATTAAGAGCGCCCAGATAACCAGATTGCCTGTGACTGGAAATTCTCTATGAACTATAGTTTGATCTAGTCATTAGCCTAATCCATATTCAGTATGAATCCCTGACCGTGGAAACCAGGGAGTCACGTCCTAGACATGATGCAAGACAAGACAAGTGGATTGCACAAGCAAGCAAGCAGGAACACCCACGGTGTCAAGTTGATTATACGAGTCAAGTTACAAGTTACAAGTCAAGTCAGGAGAGCGCCGCCACGGGCCACTATCAAGTTATCAAGATAAATCATGTCAGGATACTCGTCAGGAGTGTACCACGACGGGCCACTATCATGTCAGGTTGGTCATGTCAGGAGTGTACCACTACGGGTCACTGTCGTGTTATGCTAGTTCCTTGTCATACCATGCCATGTACAATAGTCATTCCAACATGTTAAGTTAAATCAAGTTCATGACAAAAGGCGTAAGGATATAAAATAGGAGTAAAATATCTAATAAAATATCAATATACAGGGCTATAGAAGAGCCAAGCTTAGAGAAATAAAACCAAAACTCCAAGAGCCAATGGATTGCGCAAGGGGTCAGGGGGTTGGATTGTGCAGGTGTCAGCTGTGCAGGGTGCCAAGTGCGCAGTGGCACAGGACGCAGGGGCAGATGGCGCATGGGTCAAATTGCACATGAACAGACTGCGCAGGAGTGAACTGCGCAGGAGTGGATTGCGCAGGGCAGACTGCGCAGGAGTGGATTACGCATGAGCAGACTGCGCAGGAGTGAACTACGCAGGGATGAACTACGCAGGGTGAAGTGTGCAGGAATGGTTGGCGCATGGGGCTGAGCGCAGTTCACCATAGGGCAAGCTGCGCGGTCGGCACTGCGCTAAAGAGCGCAGGCCGAGAGGGGCTGCGCAGTCCAGTACTGCGCTAAAGAGCGCAGGCTGCAGGCTGCTACTCTAGGCCGAGAAGAACACCAAGAATTCAAATTTTTATATCTTTGTCAAATCAAAGTCAAATCTAGATTTTCAAAGGTCTAACTTGAGTAAAATTGAATTCTCTTCCACATGGAAGCATCAAAACCCACAAAAATCCAACCAAAATAGATCAAAACCATATAAATCCGAAAATAGTTAAAACCTAAATCTATAACAATGGAGACTCCAAATCACAAAATGTCAAGTTCTAATGTTGATCACCATGGCCTAATCTAGCTAATGAACAAATAAAATGTAGTTCTCATGTGGTGGCAAGGTGCACTTGCCTATGGGTGTTGGTGTTGTGTAGAGGAAGGAAGAAGAAGAAGATGGAGGAAATAAATGAAGAATAAAGAGGAGAGAGAAAAGTTAGGTGGGATTTAATGGAGGTGGGTGTGTTGTGTTGAGGGTGGAGCATAGGCTAAGGTGTTCCATGCATATTAAACCAAACTAAACCAAACCAAACTAAACCAATTCGCCTCTACAAAATAAAACCAAGTCATGCCAAAACCTGTTTTACGAGAAAACCAAAATCTGCAAGTCGAGCCAAAATACAATTACAGGCCAGAATCTTGAGAAAATAAAATACAGGTCCAAGATACATGCAGGCTTGATCAAAAATACGTATTCCGAGATATGGGTGTTACACTTGCCTAGCCTTGTTAGGCATGGTGCTAGCTAGTATAGTTTGGAATAGCCTAGTTTAGACTCAACTAGACTTGGTTGACCTAGTTTGACTTCTAGGGTTGACCAGAGTTGACCAAGAGTTGACTTTGGCCTAGATTGACTTAGAATCATGTAGAATGCATAGTAGGACTCTATTTCACTATTCTGGACTTGTTGTGACTTGTGCTGTTCTGATTAGGAGCCAGACACCACTCTTTGGACAGTACGTTTCATTCTGGACACTCAGTTACAGGTGAGTACATTCTCTGATCATTTCATATCCTGCTTAGAATTATATTTCTGCTTTAGATTACTATACTTGATGCTGTCATGACATTATCACGGATTAGTACTATATGGATCTTCTCATGCGATGTTATCCCCCTCGGGAGCATCGGGTACATTGTGTCATGTGCATTTCACTTTCATCGTGTACTCCTGTGCTTTCATTACATGTGCACTCCTGTGAATCTTGTACTCTCATGTTCACGGAGCCCCCATGTATACTATCATGTGCACCCTATATGGGCCCCCATGTGATATCCTGTGCAATAACATAACCTGTTTAGATCCTTGTGTATTGATTGGGGATACGGGGGAGTGCTAATAGTCGTGTGAACAATTCTATTATAGTGTACATTCCTGTGCACCTCGACATCCTGTGCAAATCTGTCCTGTTCATATGTGCTATCTCGTACTCTGACTCACTAGCCACTGTTAGTTCTCTATTTATAGTAGATATTCTGTTACAGTTCTCTCTCTTGTTTACATACTGTATTTCTTCAGATCCTGTATTTTACTCTACTGCATGTTTATATTTTCTAACCTGCTATGATTTGTTGAGATGTATTGTGCTCGCTCCTGTCCTGACTGGACCTGTTGAAATATTACAGAGGACGAGGAGGAGGACTGCCTGGACACCTACTACGGGGCAGCCTTAGATGACACCTGTGAGGTGGACCCTCAAGAGGATCCAGCAGTAGCTGAGGACTTTCCCCCGACTGCCTAGACTAGATAGTTAGGCTATTATCTTTATGTAGTTGGATCATGTTCTAGTTAGACTCTATTTTGGAGATCAGTTTTGTATATATTCTTTTATCTGAGACCTTGTATTGCTGGGATTATCTTAGACTGCTGTTATCTATTTCATTTCCTTGAGTTCTATTTCATATCGTGCTATCTCTTCCTTAGTTGTGATTGAGTTTTCTATTACTATGTTACCCCGTTCGGGGAGTATAAACTGTTAGATATATACATTGCTAGATGTTGTGACCTAGGATAGCGTTCTACCGCCGACACTGCGGCATAGGCTGGACGTATTTACGTCTCGTGCCCTTACTCTAGGGTGCGGGTCGTGACACCTCGGATGAATACAGCAGCATTGGGGAAGAACTCCTGAACTCTCTGATCTCTGATTATTGATTCGTCATCCCCTTGAATGAAGACTTAAAACTTTATTTATATAGTTCTGAGAAATAACTAACTTTCAGTTATTCTGGACTGCGCATGATGGATTGCGCAGCAATTGGTTTACGCAGCCATGGACTGCACAGGCAGTTGCTGGATCATGGGTTAACTGTCTTGGACATATGGCATCATTTGATTGAAATGCGCATGATCGTGCATAGGCAGTTGCCACGAAATGAGCAATTGATGGCATGAATGCCACGTGTACTTTGTTATTTGTACTGGTAGAACGCGCACATTGAACTGCGCAGACTTTGGATTGCGCCGACTTCATTTGCGCAGGAAATGGATTGCGCCAACTTGATTTGCGCAAACATGGATTGCGCTGCCAGCTGTCCTCGAGCGCCGTGCTGCACGATTAAACGAACAGCCGCCTTGATATTCGTGCTGTCAGTTGTCAGAAGATTTGATTATGTCAGATAATGATGACTTTTGCCCCGTCAGCTTGCGCAGTTGAGAGTGTGCGCAATCGATCCTGCACAATTTAAATGGTGCGCAAACTGTTGTCTGCGCAAGTCATCTGAAAGTTGTATTTCTTGATTTTCTGACTTTGTTGATGTGTGCCACTTGATTTTTTAGGGCCTACATGGACACAGACATGGTGCACACCATAATGGCTGTTGCACAACATAATGGCTGCGATGGATGATGGTATTGATAGTGAAAGGTTTGGCTGGCTGCTGCGGCTAAAAACCTAGAGATTAGACTGAGAAAGCAGGTGATACAACCTATGACTCAGTCTAACATAAGACATGTGACAAAGCACAAGATTGCACACGACAATACACGATCAAATAGAGCAAGCAAAGCTAATGCTTCACATAACCATGCATTTTATTACCAGCATCCACGTACATCATATAACACCACTGCACATTCTCATACTATTGCACATAGCTCTAATGTTAATATTTTCTGTCATTATTGCGGTATGAATGGACACATTTCTAATCAGTAACAGATTAGAAAGCTAGTTAATATGAACTTATGCAAGTGGGTTTCCAAAGCTAACAAATGTGGATCCAAGTACTGGATACCAAAGTCTTCACCTAATATTTCAGGTTGAGCTACTTATGCTGAACCATAGAACTATGGAGTATGTTGTTGATTGCAAAGCTACAACGATTATCTTCCTAGCAATTGCACCAACATAAGTGTGGCCACTAGAGCCACTTTGGTAACATACTAAATATTTTTTCTTAAATAACTCTTTTATAGAATCTAGCATGTTCTTATTAATTTTTTTGCTATTAGCTCTTATTAATATCTTTTAGTTTTTATTGTTTAAATCAATGTGAGATATAATCCTACCATGGCTAGTTGTTTAGCTTTAATGATTAGTTCACACTATATAGTCTTCTACTCCTTTTTATTAGTGTGACACATTTATCTATATATGCTCTTATTCTTAGTCTTTATCTATGAAGCATGCATACCCCACTAGTCCATAGGAGCTTAAGTTTTTATTTTATTTTTGAGTTAATGTGTTTTTGACTCTCCGTCTTTAATATTTTTTTTAATGGTTACTTTTTACTGATTTTTCTTTAATATGTTATATTTACATTAATCGATATTTTGTTCAGCACAAGTTTCCTTTTACTTGAAAAGTATATACGTATACTTTTATGTTAACCTTGTGCTTGCATAATATATTCACTATTGATTCTCATATTTTATTTTGATTAACGTCTTATGAATCAATTACATATTTTCCTAATAAAGCATATCTATACATGTTTTTGATATGTGATAATTTTCAAAGCTTATTAAGGATACATGAATATATTGCTCATATATTTCTTATATTGATATATATTTTTGTATAAATATCTTTATGAGGGCATATGAGTTTAGCTCAAGTTCTATATTATTTTGCAAAGTATTTAATTATACTTGTTATCTTCAAACTTGTGTTTACCTCATACTTCAGCTATTGATTACTTTGAGCAAATTTGTGTTCTTCTCTTTATTAGCTTCTTCCTCAGAGCCTCTCTTAAATGATGTTTTTCTTGGTTTTTTGGTTGACATTTTGGATACACGTCTCTTATTTAATTTATATTTGAATTATGTCATGTATGCCATTATATATATATATATATATATATATATATATATATATATATATATATATATATATATCTCCTAACTTTTGATATTTATTTGTTTTATATCTTTAAGTTGGGACATTGAGAAGAAATAATTTATTGATTTCTTGCTCATAATTATTTGTGAGTGTTCTTTTAAGAAGCACAAGATCATTTTGCTTTATCTTTTTTAAAAAATTTACCTCCTTTATTAGTGCACACTTATATTATATATTTACTTCTATAAGTGCACTATGAAAGCTTTTTGAAAATATTCTTAGCAATCTTGATGATCATTCTTCGTTCATTCTTTGGGGATTTTACTTCTCTTATATTTAGGAATTCTGGATTTCGATGTTGATTGATGATACTGTATATATTTTTTAAAAATCTAAGTTCTTAAAAGTAGAAATCAGCTTGGGTACAAGCCGAAAGGGTCCTTCTGTTATACAGGTGTAAATAGCCTGAAGCGACACGGTGTACCAGTATTCGGACTACCGTTAGCTGGAAACCGGCTCCAACAGCTAACCCAAAGTGATCAATACTTTATAGACTTAAGATTTATTAAGGTATACTTGCAACTATTATCTAGTTCTGGATCCAAGGCACTGAACCCAGTCCCCTAGGTTCCAGAATACATCAACAAATCTAGGTCCTACATTTTGATTTATAAATATTTTATATTTTATTGTTACCCAATGATTTTGTAGCACATATACGGATACATGTAATGGATACATCTTATGCTTATAGCTACAAATGATTTAATTTTTGTTGTTGTTTGAGATCTTTTGATTTCAGTGGATGGACTTATTTTTGTATTCTGTAAAACGATCTATAATCTTGGATTGATCTCAATTCTAAGCAAAGAAATATGGATTTCGTCTTTAGATTTGGACTTTCATTTTGATGGACAATATTATCTTTTTATATTTTTACAAAAGGTAACATATGTTGATCTATCTTGACTATTGTGAGATACTATTGCATAGACCAATTTATGTCGTCTTTTATGACTAATCATCGTATTTTTATTTATATATGCTAAATTGAAATATCTTTTGTTTGTTTCATCTTAAGTGTTCATTTAATGGATATTATCTCTTTCATCTAAATATGATTGTTTTTCGTATTCATGATATCTTTTTATTAAGCTTTTATTATTCTCTTCTTATTCAAGTTACTAACTGCCTATAACAGTAATTCTATGCGAGGGAGAAAGAAATTTTCCCTTTCGAAGCATTTCTTTTCTTTAACCCTACGGTTATCAGATGGACACCATGTTAAGGTTTTAAAAGGGAAGAAATAAACTTTGATAAAAAGACCGAATATTTTGATGAATTAGTTTCCTACTTCTGAAAATATTTCTTTGGTTTTTAAATTCGTCAATACTATTAATTTTGGAGATACCATGAAAATGGAGAGCAGTTAATTGTTTCAAACCAATTATTTTCCTGACATGCCATATATCTAGAATACTATTTATTTGGGCATTTATCCAGTCATATTTTATTTGTTCAAATGGGCTATTTATGTTTTATGGATTCTTTTTTTAAAGTTGTTTTTGTGATACATAAATTCGAATCGTTAGCTTTCAGTCTGAGAACTAAACGGACATTCGAACATTTTATTAAGACAACTTTTCATAATAAATTCGATATTTCAAAATAAATTTTTTTCTCTATGATGTTTTGAATCTGTCCTTTATTCGCATTAAGACCGTTTTCAAAATTTTTTTACTGCCTTGAAATCATTTTTGTTATTTGAATATATATTTTTCATTGGAGACATATTTTATTTGTTCATCTTTAAGCATTTATTTATTGGATATTTCTTTTACTTGCCTAAAGATGATATTTGTCTCAAGTTTGAAACTTTATATGCATTTAATCAAAGGAAAGAAAGATGCATATCTTGGATGTTCCCTAGATCTTGTAATTATTTATTTTATCTATCTTATTCATTTAAATGTCTTTGAACTAGATACACATAATTTAAGGGAAAGAAAATTAATTGTTGCAATTCATTTATACCCTTAATATGTGGTATACTTAGTTCATCATGGACATATATTCTTTTATCTAAAGTATCTTGTTGATTTGTTCATGATACTTTAATTTATAGTAGATTTATGAGAGAATATATGATTGTCTTTATTATCTTGTCTCTCCCATTTTATATGAATTTTTAAAAGTTATCTTGCCAAATATATTTAATTGTCTTTATTGATGACTCTTTTGAGTTTAAATTGATTTGGTTTTTCTTGTTGAGGTTTTATCTCAAAGTCCATGATTATATATATTTAGATTGGTCATACTCTGCGGGGGAGCATTCAAGTCGACTGAATTTCTCCTTCTCAAGTATTTTGTCTTCATTACCTTCATGTTTATCTAATGGATATACATATATCATACTAAGGTAATTGAATTCAAATGCATAAACTTGGGTATGTAGTAGATTCTAGTATATCTATTTTTCAATGATTATACTCTTTTTTGAAGTGATTCATTACTTTGTATGGGCAAAGTGTGAATCATATTTTTTTATCATTGTTAAAAGTCTCATTATATTTTTTATTTTTATTTGTATATACTAGATCTGTGAATTTCTAAATCCTTATGGATTATTTATGCCCAATGATTGATTTTTTTGGTATCTAACATCTTTTATTGGTCTCGTTCAAAACTATAGTTATAATCTTTCTTAAATTGTGTTTTAAATGGTTTGTTTCAAATATTCTCCTAATTGTTGTTCATGATTATTTTTGTCTTCCTTCTGTTATGATTAATTTTATTTTATATCTTATTACGGGGGAGCTTATTTTTTGATTATGTCAACGGGGAGAAATAAGTTTAAGTTAGCAAACAATTTTTTAGAAATGTGTTTATTAGTGATCCATGCATTTATCGTATCGATCTTAAACTTAACCGATTTGCCATAATAAAAAAGGGGAAGATTGTTAGCCCAATAATAATATCATGTTTTTGAATATGGCTAATCAATTAAGTTTAACTATTGATGTCACTAATATTCATGTAATCACTATCATATTGCTACTTAAACTTAGCATTGTCCTAAAATAGTCTATATCATATTACTATGCTTGTATCATACTGCATCATATTATTTTGTTCGTCTAACATGTACTTGCAGACAAGCAGTAAGCATGATGAAACTAGGACATATGCAATGAAGAATTATTAATGGACCAAAGACGGCGTTATACAAGAAGATTTCTCTGAACCGCCCAACGACCTATCCGGGGCCTCGCATCGGGGGTTCCGCTGCCCGGTCAGTGGACGTGGGTCAAGGGGTTCCAATGTCCGGTCAACGGACGACGTTATTCTGATTTTCAGATCTGTTCATCTTTGGACGACTGTCGTAAAAAAAACGTCTTCAAGGTCAGGAAAAAGACGTAATCAAAAGGGCTATTGGTTTTCATATTTATTCTGTATTTTTATTTTGTTGAGTTTAGAAAAAATGTGAGATTGATCGGACCGGTACTGGCTTAGCTATTCTCAGTCTACAAAATATAGTCTACCTATCCACAAATCTATATCCAAAAGTCCACATACCAAAATAGCCCAAAACCCATCAAAATTGGTCCAAACAGTTCTGACAGAACTCTGTCCAAATTCGGTCAGAACTCGGCCCGAGTTCGGTCAGGGTGGTTTTAACCATTCCTTCGATATCTGCATCCAACGTTCGAAATGCGAGATTTCTGCATCCGAACTCTGCCTAAACTCTGCCCGAGTTCGGTCCCCAAAAATACTATAAATAGAGTTGAGATTGTCATTCACTTCACTCATCCTATTTCATCTCTTCTCTTCTCTATCTAAATTGTTCTGAGCTTTTTTACTTTCATATCTAAGCCTTTACGACTCTTAGCCGAGCCAGTACAATTTCTGTTTAATGTAGAGTTTGGTATTGAATAGTTGTATCGGAGGCTGTATTCAGAAAACATTCAAATTTTCCAATTATCTTCTGGAGTCGGGCGTACGCTCGTCGCCAAGCATGGTATTGTGAAGTAGGTCGTGCACTTGTCGCCAAGCATGGTGTTGTAAAAGTTGCAAGCGCTCAATTAAAGCTTGTGCCATAGTGGATTAACAACGAGGAAGAGTACTCACGACTGGAATAGTCCTCTCAAAGGAAAACCAGTATACATCGCTGTGTCACTGAGTTTGAATTCTTGACCCTTACTTTACGATATTTTATTTATTGTCTTTTATCTGCCATAATATATAACTGCTTAATATTTTAATTGGTAATTATTTTTGCTGCACACGCACACACTCTATTCACCCCTCTCTAGAGGTGCTCAACGGTCCTACAATATATACATACATATAATGGGCTTTAATTTATTTTAATAGTTATAAATATATGTTTTCATATAATTATGAAATAATCTTTCGTAAACTTTTATATTACTTTCATATATAAGTTTATCATACTTCTAAATAGGTTATAAATATTTTTCTAGATACATATATGTATTTTTCTAAATAGGAATTTTTTTCTAAAACAAATTTCCTCTTAGATTAATCACGACCATGACTAATTGACATTTCTTATTTCCTTTGTGAATATCGAACTTCTTCATATCGCACCTAGCCAATCAGACTATTCTGGACCCAACGTGATTATCGATTTCACCAGCTAAGGACCCTAGGCGATACAGTTCTTGTTTGTTTCCAATATTATTAATTACTATATTTATATGATTAGTGATGCATATTTGATTCTTGACACTTTCGTTACACATATTAGTGGCATATGGGTTTAGTCATGATACCATTTTTTGTTGTATTTGTTTATCATATTTCATGACTTATTATCGAGACTTAATCCATGTGTAGTAGTCGGACGGAGAAGTACTAAGTAGATATGTGATCAGACCTTAGACCTTGCTTTATTTTTCTGCATAATAGACCTTGGGGATGCAAATCCTATGTAGACCTTACGGTATAACTGTCCCAGACCGACCGCATATTGAAGGGTGTACTTCAAATCACGTAGATGGTTTTGTTTCCTTATTTAATGTCTTATAACTCATGTTAACTGTTATGCTTTATCTTCCATGTCATATTTTACAGTTTATTTACTTTATCATGTATGTCATTTTCTATTCACTGTTTTAATGGTCGTTATCATATATCTAGAACTCTATGCATGTATTGTACTCGTTCCCTTTCTGACTAGAAACTATTTTTCAGATAGTCGCCTGCTACACTGTGCTTTCGGACCCTCGGGAGAGACACGGGTATATACTGAGGTCAAACCGAGAAGACTAGTTAGATAGTTGAGTTAGTTGTTTTCAATTTTCTGAGACATTGTATTTTATCCAAATGTAAATCTTTGAATATTGTAATTGAGTTTGTTATTGTGAATGAGCAAATAAAAGAATTAATTATGAGCAATTATTGTGATTTTAAGCATTGTGGTCTAGACAGCTTACTACGTCGATTCTGCGACGTAGGTTGGACTGCCACGTACTCGCACTTTGAAAAGCGGTTACAGATCGTGACAAATGTCCCTCACCGTACGGTGCATTACGCTGACTTGATCGAATCGAAGAGGTATATGAATTCGACCCGAGTAAGTATTCAAATGATTTGAAGAGGTATTGATTATGTTGATATCATGTACAGGTAGCGTGTGACGTCCCTTACAACGAGCTGAGGCATAGGCGATAGACCGAATCAAGTCAGTTAGTCTGATAGATTAGTATGGCTAAGTCAAGAGGATGGATCTTGCAATGCATTCAGAGTTACGAGTTGGGCCGCATCGACTCGACGAAGCGATGGGCTGAATGATAAGGTGGGCGGGACTAGACCCTTCTTTTCTACTCCTTCATGCCTAATAAATAAACAATGTCATGATATGTTTCTAGTGATTTCTATGTGTGAGGCTCGGCTGAGTCGAATTCATAGTATGTGTCGAACACTAAGAAAAAAATAATAAATAATTGAGGCGACGTGTATCAAGTGCACGAGTCGCGGTAGGATATTGATGGTAGGATTTTTTAAATGCAACACCGAAGCGTGCATTAAGTGCACGACTCAGAGAAGCATTGAAAATTCGGCCTAGAACATTGAAAGGAAATATCGAGACGTGTATATGTGTACGGGGCTCATGAAATACGTCTTGTATGCGAAGAGGGCAGTTGGGGTGCAATGCTATCGAACTGTCATAAAACATTGAAAGATATACTTCATGCATCGAAGTATGCAGTTGTAGCACAATTGTCATGGAACTGCCTACTACGAGATGTCTTAGAGTGTTATTCGTATGACTTGCGTATCGGATGGTGTGTTCGGGGCCTTCTGCCGACATATTGGGGCATCATACATCAATACGGAGGTGTTGGGGCTTGGTGCCTGAACTATGTTTAATGGAAGGATGTCGCAAGTGGATATGCCTCGGTGGCTTACTTCATCTCGGATGTTTATGTGTTGCATATTCACGAACAAAGAAAATGGGCCCGTGCACAGGTGTGAGATTTCCTTGAACGTCATGCGTCGGGGCACCAGAAGCGTTCTTCCTAGGGAAAATTATGGTAATGATAAATAGCACAGTATTACAGAACGATCAGTGAGGCTCGCTACCTCTACTAGTTAAGGCTACCGTAATACGGATGAAATGGACTTTAGGAGGGGCTTGCTACCCGATCCTAAGGCAGTCGGACATCTTGAGGCGGAAATGTCCATAATGGCTTAGAATGCCAGTGACCTTCATATAGATAAGGGCACCTACTATAGAATGTCGAAGACTATTCTGAGACTATTCTGAGACTGTTGGCATTGTCTGTTTCAGCTTTCGGAGACAGTTGTGATGACTTGGACTTCGTGGTTTATCGGTTGACTGTATTTTTGTTGGATCTGCGTGCAACCTCCAGGCAAGTATATCTTGCCTCCCTCTACAGTTTATTTACATGCATATTTCTATTATTATTATACAGTTTTTTATTGACACGAGAATTGTACATCGTGCATGCTGGTATACATATAGTTCTCCAGTTCTTCATGATTTACATGCTTAGTTAATCCCTATATCTTTATATGTTAACAGTTAGTTATTACAGTTCTTTGATTTGCATATTTTACTTTAGACAGTGTTTACTGGTTTATTAGTCGTGTTCTTTTAACGTTATCATGCTTGACTGGATGTCGTGGTTCTATCGGACTGGTTCTCTCTCATACCGTGTCGTGAGTCGTATCGTATCATAGGATGAATAAGTCATATCGGAACTGCTTTACCTCCTTGTCTTGAAATCTTGATGCTAACCTGCGAGTCCACATTAGAGACGAGGGTTAGTAGTTAAGCTAACTTGCGAGCCCACACCAGGGGCGAGAGTTAGTAAGCTAACCTGCGAGTCCACATTAGGGACGAGGGTTAGTAGTTAAGCTAACTTGCGAGCCCACACCAGGGGCGAGAGTTAGTAAGCTAATCCGTGAGTCCACATTAGGGGCGAGGATTAGTAGTTATATGTCCACACCTGCGAGTCCACACAAGGGACGAGGGTGATGCTAATCCGCGAGTCCACACTAGGGACGAGGGTTAGTAGTATATGGTTCACACCTGCGAGTCCACACTAGGGGCGAGGGTGATGCTAGCCTGCGAGTCCACACTAGGGACGAGGGCTAGTAGTTGTTCAAACCTGCGAGTCCACACTAGGGACGAGGGTTTGAGTATTCGATTGGTTATCCAATGACATCGTGATATCGTGTTCTCTTGTTCTTCTCCAGCAGTTCGTCTAGGCAAAGGGGTTCTTCCAGTCGTGTATAGTCGTATTTTCGTACGGATTGGTCTTTTCCCGTTTATTTCCTGTATTTTCTTATTGCATGATAAACTGCTAGATAGGCATGTTTTTATGTATCTTGCTATGTCCCCTGAGGACCTGATGATCTCTTCAGGTTTAGTGAGTGCACGGAGATAGCTATTAGTTCTGGATGACGGATGGGATGATACGCTTGCGGGATTCAGGTATCGTATTGCATTTATTATCAGCTCGTGCTTTCATACCTTATCATAAGATATCCTGTTTCCTGATTCGGTTTTGACTCTTGTTACTTTATTAGAGTCTTATCGGACATATATGCTAGTGGGCTGCAGACCACGACCCATACTTGTTCATTCTTGTTTATTATTCTTATTGTGGATTGAGATATAGTTTTGCCTTGCCTTGGTTAGGCCCATTGCCATAGCCGTGACAGCGTTTACGTATTCGAGACGGGCTGGAGTCCGCTTGATGCGTAGCTGGCTTGCTCACGAGCTCGCGTCCGAAAAGCAGGTGCGGGTCGTGACAACTACTTAAAGCTACCGTAATACGGATGAAATGGACTTTGGGAGGGGCTTGCTACCCGATCCTAAGGCAGTCGGACATCTTGAGGCAGAAATGTCCATAATGGCTTAGAATGCCAGTGACCTTCATATAGATAAGGGCACCTACTATAGAATGTCGGATGCGAGGCGACAGGTGTACCGCCTCATTTTGGTAAACGAATGTGCATGTATTCATACAGATAAAATCAGTGGGCTAAATAGAATCAAGTATAGGAACGTGGATCCTAGTACCTTGATTGATGAGATGATTGCCTTTGGCATAACATGAATGGATAGTAGCATTGCCTTGTATCAGTGCAACTATGGGTGCGATAGGCGACGTGGTCTGGCTAAGTTTATTGTTGTCTCGATCATTGAATGTTGATGTATGTTTCTACTGCTTTCATATAACATGTTTATATAACCTGCTCACATGTTTTACTACTTTCATTGCCATGAAACTAATCATAAGGCTAAATAGAAATATCTCCAATTAATCTGCATGCTTCACTAAATTACTTAGTGTTGGTCTAGGCGAATGGGTCTGGATCGGTATGCAAGAGGATAATTACTGATCCCCCACTAGATTGTTTGCAGGATGTAGGGTATGTTCGGCTCGTGGCGGGGCTTGGCTTGGACGCGCTGAGGCATGGAGTCCTTAGCGTTTTAAGGCGGGCTACCGCATTGTCGTTCATCTTGCAACATGGAGATGTTCGGTCGAAGACTACTTGTTAGCTATAAAGAGGCATAATGTATGGAGCAATGTAATCCTTTCTAAGATAGAAAGATCATGACTGTTGTAAGCCAAATTGGCATTGTTATGAGTTGGGTCATTCAGTACCTTTGTAACCTCAGTTTATTTATCAATAAAGAGATTCTTATTATATATTTTGGTTTCTTCCGTTGTGCAAGTTATCAATTTGAGATAAATACTATATGAACATGTCATCTTGCCTTGCACGAGCAACTCCAAGATCATGCGGCATCATGTCCCAGCGAGAATGATCATTTCGGTGAAATCATGCGAGGATGAAGGATTTTCCGGAACCGGGGTGTGACAGAGGAGGACCACGGGAAGGTAGAGGCATGGGCAGTGATGCCCAACTTTTTTGATCTCAACTTGCTTGCTCCGGTGGTCGACGGTGATTCCAGTAACGCAACTGGGACCGTTGCTGCTGTAGTGGCTGTGGATACGGAGTTCGATTCTTGGTGGGCTGCAAGCAATCTGAAAAGGGAGGCAAGGATCGGATCGATCGTCATGAATCGATGAAGGAGTATACATTCTCTCATTCCATTCATTCTTTAGAGGGGAGGGGACTCAAAGTTGAGGCAAACTGTTAACAGTTCAGTTTGCTGCTTGCAGCTAATACTTTTTTCCCTAATTCAAGCTTCTCAGTTCTAGTTCTTGATTTTTCTTCATTTGATACTTGGAATATATCTTTGCTTGTGACTTACACACAATACCACAACATTCAATGGTTCTTATTTCTGCTTAAAAAGAACTTCAAGGGGTTGACAGTTAGGCTTGGGTTTGCCATGAATTTCTTTCGGGTTTACCTTAGCTATGAAAATAGATCCAGCTATGGATTTTAACCTAATATGTTTTCTGTTCTAAGTCTCTTTGGAACTTGAGAATATGATTCCAAAAAGCTATAGAAATTTATTTACTCAATAAAGATGGTTTAAGCTAAAAATAACAATTCAAATGATTTTAGTAATTCACCTTTAAAATTTTAGTTTTTCAAGTTTTGATTAGATTGGGGTTAGCTGTAGGGGCCGGATCCCAGTAAGCGGAGATCCACTAGGAACACTTAAGTGCCGGTCGCTTAGACGATTTATCGCCTTGTTGACAGAAGGGCCCTTTCGGCTTTTTTCCAAACAAATCTCTACTTTATAACTTTAAAATTAAAGATATTTTACTAAATCAATTAATTGTTTACTTTAGCCTAAATTTGAATATTGAGTAAGGGAAACTAGGATTGACCAAAGAGATACTAATATAATCTTTCTTATGGAAGGTGTCAATTCCTAGAAATAGTCTAACAAATTAAAATTTGTTAAACAACGAGATACTTAAAAACAAGAGGACAATTATATAAGAGCAATTTTCTAATAATAATTTAATGAATAAGAAATAATATTTGTTAATAGTGGCGACTAATTAAACATAAAGAATTGTGAAAAATGTTCACAGTAGAAAAAAATTGTTGCCAATTTATTAAGAATGAATAAAGTTTTGCTAAATAATATTTATTGCTACAGTAGGCAAGAAAGTGACCACTATATAACAATAAGAATATTAAGTAAATTTAACAAAATTGTAACAACTTAACAGTATCTTGTTAATAGAATTGTGATAAGAAAATTATGAACATAATATGTGCCAACAAAACTTTTGGTAACAATTGATGATTTTCTAACAAATGATTGAAGACAATGGCTTTTCTAATCTTAAAAGAGAGAAATTGACAGTAGCTTTTATAACAAATGTGAAGAGTAGATAAATTTGGTAATAGTAGAAAAATTGAATGTGTTAACATTTTAAATTAGCCTTGATTAATTTTTTTTTACAGTAGCAGTAGAAATAGTTATTTCTTTGGACATAGTAATTATTTCTTAATAGATAAGACAATAGTCAATAGTCAAATTATTACGTAACAGACTATAAAAAAGTTTTCTGCAGTATACAAATTACTACGTAGCAAATTATTGGTAAGACAGTAGGCAAACAGATTTTGTTGTTACTGTAGAAGATTATTTGCTATGTTGAAAGTTAGGAAGCAAATAGTTTGTTTGCAAATTTTATACAAGCAACGTTAACTCTCACTTTTACCAAAAAAAAGGAACAATTTGTAACTAGCTAAGACTATTTTATGTTCGGGTCAGTGAGTGCCTTTATGTCCGATTTGTAAATAGCTAATACAATTTGTAAATAGCTAAGACTACTTTATGCTCGAGTGGCACAAAGCAACAAGTTAATGTTCTAGTCAGTGAAGGACAGATCACGAATAATTGTGTGTTAAAAATCCATCCAGCAGCATGAGTTTAATTTTCTTGCTATGTTAAGAGTAAGAAACAACAAATAATATTTTTTAACAGTAACGTACTTAGAAATATGTTAACAGTAAAAAGGCCTAACTTTTAGATTGTTAGATATTTCTTCAATTTTTTTTACTTAAAATCTGCATACAAAATAAATTACGTAAATGTTACCGGCCTCTGGAAAAGTCGCGCACGAAACACTGCCCTAAGAGTTAGTCCGGGTCTATGTGCAGACTGGATCCAAACGCTCCTAGTGGTAAAATTTTCGCTCCACCGGAATCTCTTTGACGCACACGATATGGAGAGAATGACCCCGACTTAGCTCTGCCCAGAGCAACAACGAAGAACGGAAAGCTCAGATCGAAAAAGACGAGATTAGAGAAGAGAATATTCGTAAAGAAATTTTTGTGTCCCGAAGTATTGAGATAGGCCTCAATATATAGGCTTTTCTCCAACGGTTATGGAGTAATGGAGATTGAAAGCAATTTAATCCAGCCAATAAAGAATTAAACGTTACAAATAATTCAAATAAAAAACATATGCTACAATATATCTGGACATGATTTAAGATGTCAAACATTACTAATTTATTAGGTTTATAACGGTCAAAAATAAATAAGGAGGAGCCTTGAATCTCTAAGTGAAAATTGGAGTCGAGCTTTTGCTCAAAACATCATATGTTGCCAACAGCAAGTGCAAGGGAGACGCTTAGATGGAGTCGACCGGATTAGTCGATTGCTGCGATGGACGGTTGCGGGGGTCTTGCTCGAGATGAACTCGTCGAGGATGGATGATGACCGGACTCGAGATTAGGCCAACGTTCGTTTGCACCGAGAAGTGGAAGGTTGCACCTGGTGTCGTCAATCATGAGGCATCCACAGAAGTGAGATGGAGGGGGGAGTGAAAATATTGTTTGCGGCTAGGGCCTTAGAAGGATGTGATGCTTTATATACAAAACAAGGAGCTTCTACTCCTTCCTCGCGGGCCCACATTAAGGACCAAGACAAAACAAAAAAAAAACTAATGACAGGAGAATGGCTGAGCTGGGAATTAGCTTAGGAAGGATTTGAAATATAAAGATTGTGTTGGAGTAGATAGGAATGGCTCAATACAATTAAATATTACAAACATATGAATTTAAATGAACATGAAATTATCATTCAATTACGATATTAGTAGTGATATCATTATCCGGGCACATTTTATTTGAAAATAATAACAAGCTCGTTAAATCAAATATGGACACACACAAAATTATAATTAATTATAGATAATAATAATAAATAAATATTAACGAGGTGTCTTACATTCTACCCACCGTAGAATAATTTCGTCATCGAAATTTAAAAGCAACTAAAATTTGAATCCTAGTCCTTTAACACATAATTCTTCATCACTCTATAAGCTGAAACCATGTATTGATCTTATGAATAATCCTTACTAGATCACATAATCTACCAATGATGCATCCTCTGTTTCTTAAGTGCCAGATTCATGTCATTTAGTCAATAGTCATAACAATCGTTATCTCATCTTCCATTTTTTTTTTTCAAGTACAAACTCCTCATGAGTCTGACTATTCGCATTCGTCCTAGACAATTTCAAAAATCAAATATAGCCAGTCAAGTGTGCTTGACCCATAACCTAATCTCACATCCTCTAAGAATTTGTACCGCTGTCAGACCTTACTATAATCTCAATTATTATCTTGAAAATTTTATCTCTTAACCTTTGCACTTCCGTAGGTTACCAAACACTCAAACTCAAAAGATTCCTCAAGCTCAAACTCATATTTCAATAATAGTTTTCTTCCTCACATCAGTATTCTAAGCTAAGGATAGATGTCTAGTCCACCATTCCAATTCTTTATTGACCAAAGTTTACAATCTAGATTTCCTCGGAGATATCATCTTCATTAAACTATACTTGTGTTTGACGAAGCAATCACGGCCTAAATTCTTCTCCATGCTACTAACTCACTTATTTATCAAATTGAACATCTCCTTTTTGTCTACAATCATTTACTTGTCCTTGAAGAGGCTCTCTTATAATCATCAAGACATAGTTACTTATCCTTATACATGCTTACCCCTCACATTCTAAATACAAGGTTTTAGTCCTTTAATTGTGCTCGGTACTTGCATCTCATTCCTCTAAATGCCTTCAACTATATATCTCTCGCAACTATACCTCAAGTCCAACCATGCACGATAACTTCTTGGTAAAATTCATACTCATTAAAATTTTGTGTTATAATCTAAGCCTTTATGTGACTCTATTTGAATATTATCCATCTCGAAATTATCAAGTGTATTCTCATAATAAAATTCTCGATAGCAACTACTTGCGGTCATCCTTGCCAACTGAACAGCCAAGTATATCCAAGCTGACCTTAAAGATCATACATCTCTAATTACCCAAAAATTACAATCAAGACACAATGCAATCAATTTTTTTTACACATTCTACCCCTAGTTTTCACAATCCAAATTAAAAATTGGTAGGGTATCCATAGGAAAATTCAAACCTCTAATTTATGCTACTCAAGTTCGAAGTATTTACAAACTCCATTAATCTAATGTTTTCCTTAATACCCCTTGAGTGAAATTCTCTTGAACGACCAAAGCCTAATTATAAGCCTAGCCAAGGTCAACTAATTCCGCAAACTACTATTTCGTTGTCGCACATTATCAATATAAATTCGTGCATAGTCAATATCATTTACTTCTACTTTCTTGAATCTTTGATACCTGACTCAATTCCTTATCAACCAATCACGTATTGTTTTAACAGTCAACATCCTTCTACATTGTCCTCTGAGTCATAGGCATATTTGAAACTCAATCTTTGGTTGTCAAGCATTTTTCAACCCCGTCCTAATTGTTTAACCTCAAGGGTATATAAACTTCCTAATACTAAATTTCAACATTAAACAGACCATAAGAATTTTATTGAGCCTCCGTATAAGAGTAACAGTCAAGAGTCCATTACTCCTTAGGTACTAACATATCATCCCCATTATCAATAGTGAAATCCTAAAATCTGATTTGTATTTTTCACTGGAAAACACAACGGTAGAGTATCTATTCTAGATTCCAAAAACTGTATCTTTAGTTACTCAAGAATTTGCCCGCCAAATCAATCATCTCCAAAAATCTGTCTATAGGGCCTAGTTAGCCTAGTCATAAAATTCCTGTATATGCTCAATTCCCATAGTCACAAGCATATTATTCAAATTCTATATTCACAGTTGAACTATCACTGTTGTATTACTCTCATAGGCACAATATCATCAATCTGCATTATCAGCAATAGATCCTTTAGTTCGCTTCTTGTAGTCACTCTTATTAAACTAAGTCCCATGTAGGCAATCATACATCCCTAGCCTTGAAGTTTAACTCGATTATACCTCCTAAGAAAATTTATCTACTTTCGACTACCCAAACATCAAAATCACATCAACAACATACCTTAGTCATACTTCATAATATAACTACAAGGTTTGTCTAGTTTAGCCATTTATAAACATGAATGGTACAAAAACCTAAGACTAGGTCGAGCAATCCATACCATTATCAAACAACGTTAAGGTCAAGCAAAGCAAGAAGGTTTGTCGAAATACTCCCAAGAACGGTATGAAGCAAGCGAGATGCATAGGATGTAGTGCCACGCCCCAGAACCAGAATACTGGAGAGCGGGGGCAGACATAGCCAGCTACGTATATGAAATGGAATCCATCTCGCTATACGGTCACGGCTGTCTAGATATATGAGGATTTATCTACAAGCCAACAGTCTCTTAAGGTCATGAACAAGCCTAGTGTCTCAATCACAAGCAAGTAAATAAAAGATACAAGATGTATGATCATTGAATATACAATAGTAAGGCGTCCCAAACATTACATATTCAGCTGATCATGAAGCTAGTCGTTACAAAATGTTAGGACTAGCAAGAGTTTAGTCATACATGATCAACCCTAGGATCTGTTAATCATGTTACATCCCGTAGGCAGACAGTAAGTAAATGCAATCGAGCTAAACAGGTGCTCGTCGGCTAAACGCCTCAAAAGAATATTTTTACAATAAAGTGGGAGATCAAAATAAACCCACTCGTTGCCAGGGTTCCGTCTAGTGGCCACCATCTGGCTGGAAGGTCGGTAGATCCTCCGGAGCTGCTCCAAAATCTGGCCATACAAAACCAGCTGGGTCAGATCCCAGAAAGAGCAAGTGCCACAAAGGAAGCTTCACTTAGGAACTAAAACCAGCAATCAGCACAAGAGTATAAATAAAAGTAAGAACTGGAAATAGAGAAAATACATCAGGATGATATACGACGAGATAACCCTGGAACTCTTCAGATAACCAGGTTACAACCCGTAAACCAAACAAGGACCGGGGTTATAACCCTTCGTCTGAATAGAACTTGGAATTCTCACCATTTATCGGTAAAATAAATACAAGCATTCAGGTCATGTAGTAATCTGGAACAAGATCAGGGCAAGACTAGACTGGTTAGACTCCATTCAATTATTTTACGGCCAAGCAAGAATTACGGCTTGATACTTTAACTAACTAGGGTTATCACAGCCTAATTACTAACAAGATGCAGTGAGAATCTTCCACAGCCACAAGCCCTGCAGTCCATCCAGGTTACCCGGGTTAAAAGAATTAGAGTTAAATTCAGGTGGGTATATCGTCCAGGAAACGAATGTACCCTTAGGTAGCTTGAAAGGTGCAACACATGACAGTGTGCTGGAAATGTGCCTTACTCGACGGCAGGCTACAGATCCCAAGGCGTGCCCAGGTAACGGAATTGCCTGTAGCTGGGAGATCTCTTCATGACTAATGTATTAATCTAGTTATTAGCCTTAGTCCATTTCAATGGGTACTCCTGACCGTGGTACTCAGGAGTCCCCTCCTTGACATGATGCAAGACAGGACTGGATTATTTGTACAAGCACAATCACCCACGGTGTCCAGGTAATTATACAGGTCATGTCATGTCAGGTAGCCGTCGTAACAGCTTATCAGATATATCATGTCAGGTTTATCATATCAAGTGTACTAGTCAGGAGTGCGCCACGACGGGCCACTATCAGGTCATGTCAGGTTATTATGTCAGGAGTGTACCACTACGGGTCACTATCACGTCATGCTCAATTATCAATTCCAAACATATCAAATGAATTCATGATTTTCAAGTTCATGACAAAAGGCGTAAGGATATAAAATAGACGTAAAATATCTAATCAAATATCAATATTCAGGGCTATAGAAGAGCCATGCGGCTAAGAAGGAGTTCAGGTCCATGCGGCTGGGAAGTGTAGTATCATGCGGCTGGGTATAGAAGGAGGCGCATGCGGCTTATAGAAGCCCATGCGGCTGGGTCAACATGGCTGCTTATGCGGCAGGGAGTGAAGGGTGCATATGCGGCTGATAAGGGACTCAATCTCATGCGACCAAGAGAAGGATAAGACACATGCGGCTCAATTAGGTGAGCGCATGCGGCCCGGGTCACTGGAACCCATGCGGCCAAGACAAGAGGGGCGCATGCGGCTCAGGGGGACGAGGGCGCATGCGATTCAGTAGAAGCCCATGCGGCTCAGAAAATAAAGGATGCATATGCGGCTGGGATTAATCAGGGTCATGCGGCCCGGATTAAGAAGTCCATGCGGCTGGGTCTGGGGGTTCTCATGAGGCTCGAAGATCAGGGCCTATGCGGTCCGCAAGTGCTAGAGTTCATGCGGCTCAAGGAGATGGTCACATATGCGGTCGATGGGGAATGAGCCCATGCAGCTGGGAAGTAAGATCCAGCCTATGCGGCTGAGAGTCTCATGCGGCCGAATCACTTGCCGCATGAATTGTCATATGGTCAAGTCAAGTCTAAGCACAGTTCATCTTCTCCAAATTTCTGAGAGGAAGAACACCATAAGAGCCAAGTTCTCAAGCTCCACAACTCCATCATCCGGAGCCCAAATCCGAACTTTTATAGGTCAAAATGGGGTAGAACGAGATTCTCTACAACATAGAACCCTCAAAACTCAGAAATAACAGGATTAAGTAGATCAAAACCTATGAAATCCGAAAATAAAATAAACTTAGATCTACAAGAATCTAGCCATAAAAATGAGAAATGCCAAGTACTAAAGTGCTTTAGAATGTAGTAAGGAAGAGAATGAAGTAATAAAATTGGAGTTCCTCCATGAAGCAAGTTGCACTTACCTAGACCTCTCTCTTCTCTCTCTGGTAGGTAAGGAAGTAAATGAGAAAGAAGAAGATGATAAATGAAGAGAGAGTGTCACGCCCCAGAACCAGAATACTAGAAAGCGGGGGCAGACACAGCCAGCTACGTATATTAAAATGGAAACCACCTCGATATACGGTCACGACTGTCTAGAAATATGAGGGTTTACTGCAAGCCAACAGTCTCTTATGGTCATGAACAAGCCTAATGTCTCAATCTCAAGTAAGTAATATAATTACAAGATGTTTGACCACCAAATATACAATAATAGGCGTCCCAAATATTACATATCAGCTGATCATGAAGCTAGTCGTACAAAATGCTAGAACTAGCAAGAGTTAAGTCATACATGATCAACCCTAGGATTTGTTAACCATGTTTACAGCCCGTAGGCAGACAGTAAGTAAAAGTGCATCGAGCTAACAGGTGCTCGTCGGCTAAACGCCTCAAAAGAATAACTTTACAATAGAGTGAGCGAAACAAAATAGAAAACCCACTCGTAGCCCGGGTTCCTTCTAGTCGCCACCATCGGGCTGAAAGCTTGGTAGATCCTCGAGAGCTACTCCAAAATCTGGCCACACAAAACCAGCTGGGTCAACCCCAGAAAGAGCAAGTGCCACAAGGGGGCCACGAAATAAGAGCAAAAGCCAGCAATCAGCACAAGAAAATCTAATACTAAAATTAAAACTTACGAAAACATGGCAGGGTGATATATGATGAGATAACCATGGAACTATTCCGATAGCCAGGTTACAACCCATAAACCAAACAAGGACCGGGGTTGTAACCCTTCGTCTGAACAGAACTTGGTTTCCTACCATTTATCGGCAAGATAATAATGCAAGAAATCAAGACAGGGAGCAATCTTGTACTGGATCAAGACATGGCTAAACTGGTTATACCTCATTCAATCAATCACGGCCAAGCAGATACTACGGCTTACTACTTTAACTAACTAGGGTTATCACAGGCCTAATTACTAACAAGATGCAGTGAGATTGTTCCACAGCCACAAGCCCTGCAGACCATCCAGGTTACCCAGGTCAAAAATTAGGGGTTAAATTCTGGTGGGTACATCGCCCGGGAGACAAATGTACCCTTAGGTGACTTAGAGGGTGCAACACGCGACAGTGTGCTGGAAATGTGCCCTACTCGACGGCAGGCTACAGATCCCAAGAGCGCCCAGGTAACGGGATTGCCCGTAGCTGTGTCATCTCTTCATGACTACTGTGTTATTCTAGTTATTAACCTTAATCCATTTTAGTAGGAACTCCTGATCGTGATACTCAGGAGTCCCATCCTAGACATGATGCAAGACAGGACAAGTGGATTTAACAAGCAAGCAAGAAAGAACTACCCACGGTGTCAAGGCAGGTCAAGTTAAATTAGCCGTCGCAACATCGTTAAGATAAATTATGTCAGGGTACTTGTCAGGAGTGCGCCACGACGGGCCACTATCATGTCAGGTTGGTTATGTCAGAAGTGCACCACTACGGGTCACTGTCGTGTTGTGCTAGTTCCTTGCCATACCATGCCATGTACAATAGTCATTCCAAACATATTAAGTAAAATCAAGTTCATGACAAAAGGCATAAGGATATAAAATGGGCGTAAAATATCTAATAAAATATTAATATACAGGGCTATAGAAAAACTAAGCTTAAAGAAATAAGACCACAACTCCAAGAGCCAATGGGTTAAGCAAGGGGTCAGGGGAGCAGCGTACGCGAAAGTCACGCACGCCAGAGAGCAGTGTAGGTGAAAAGTCACGCACGCTGAGAGAGCAGTGTAGGTGAAAAGTCACGCACGCTGAGAGAGCAGCGTAGGTGAAAAGTCACGCACGCTCAAGGAGAGCAGCGTAGGTGAAAAGTCACGCACGCTACAGAGAGCAGCGTAGGTGAAAAGTCACGCACGCTACAGAGAGCAGCGTAGGTGAAAAGTCACGCACGCTACAGAGAGCAGCGTAGGTAAAAAGTCACGCACGCTACAGAGAGCAGCGTAGGTGAAAAGTCACGCACGCTCAAGGAGACACGCTTCCAACAGGGAGCTTACCCAAGTCTGCGTACGCGCGCTAAAGAGCGCGTGCAGCTCAGTGTGCGCAAGCTAAACAGTTCTGCACACTGCTCACTGTCTTCTCCAAACAGCAAGAACACCATGGTTGAACTCAAGGCTACACAGCATCATAACTTGGCCATCCGAACTCCAAATCCGGATTTTCAAAGCTCCAACCAGGATGGAATTGAACTCTCTTCCACATAGAAACATCAAAACCCATAAAAATCCAACTTAAGTAGATCAAAACCATACAAAACCGAAAATAGGAAAAACCTAAATCTAGAAAAATGGAGACTCCAAATCATAAAATGCTAAGTTCAAATATTGATCACCATGTCCTAAACTAGCAAATGGACAAATAAAAGAGGGTTCTTATGTGGTGGCAAGGTGCACTTGCCTATGGGAGGGTGTTGTGTAAAGGAAGGAGAAGAAGAAGAAGAAGGAAATAAATGGTGGTGGTAATGAAGAGAGAGAGTGGTAGGTGGGGAACATAAAGGGGATGGGATGTGGGGTGTTGAGGGTGGAGTGTAGGTTAAGGTGTTCCTATGCATAATAAACCAAATCAAACCAACCCAATCCAAACCAATTAAAACCGAACCATGACAAAACCCAAAATACGAGAAATACCGAAATTCCACAAGTTGAGAAAAATAAAAATACATGCCAAAATCTAGATACGAGTATAAATACGAAATACGGGAAATACGGAAAATGAGGGTGATAGAGAGAAATGAGAAGGGTTAATAAATGGTAGTGGTGGTGGTAGGTAGGGGTTCACCCCTTGGTTCATGATGAACCAAGAGCAATCCCAAACCGAACCAAGCCAACCCAAACCAAGAATAAACCAAGCCCAGGGAGAAAATTAAGCAAGGAAATCATGCAATACAAGAATAAATACGTACACGTATTCCAGAAATACGTAATACGAACCACAGGCATTACAACTCTACCCACCTTAAAAGAATTTTGTCCTCGAAATTTAATCAAGAGGCTAGAGGAGTAATGACAAGCTACATTAATCACATGCAAGCTATAACTAGGCAGACAATCACTCATTCAAGCAAGGAATCGTAGGCATGAGGCATAAGAAATACATTATACCTCACGAGTCAAACAAGTCGGGATATCGCGATCGGATATCATCCTCACGCTCCCACGTTGACTCCCCCAAAGAGTGATGACCCCAAGCAACTCGGACTAACTTGATAGTCTTGTTCTTGAGGATCTTCTCTCTCCGGTCCAATATAGACACGGGCCTCTCCTCATACGAAAGGTTGGTACCAACAACCAATTCCGAATGATCCAGGATGTGGCTCGGGTCTGGGATATACCGTCGTAATTGGGATACATGGAATACATCATGCACCTCGCTTAGCGACGACGGAAGAGCGAGACGATAGGACACATCTCTTACTCGTTCCAGAATGTCAAACGGTCCTATATAACTAGGACTAAGCTTGCCCCGTACGCCGAAACGAATGACGCCACGGTTAGGCAAAATCCTCAGGAATACACGATCGTCGACCGAAAACTCGAGAGGGCGCCGATGAGAATCGGCCCAATGACGCTGGCGATCTTGGGCAACTCGAAGATGATCTCGGACTCGCCTGACCACTTCAACTGTCTGGGCAATCATTTCTGGACCGAGCATCTGTCTCTCTCCAACATCATCCCAGGCTAGCGGGGATCTGCACTTCCTACCATACAGTGCCTCGAATGGTGCCATCTGGATACTGGCCTGGAAACTGTTGTTGTACGAGAATTCTACCAGGTGTAAGTGATCTTCCCATGAACCACCGAAGTCAAGTGTACAGGATCGCAACATGTCTTCAAGAGTCTGGATCATGCGCTCCGACTGACCATCTGTCTGCGGGTGATATGCTGAACTGAACTGGAGATGAGTTCCCAAACTCTCTTGCAAGCTATACCAAAAGTACGACGTAAATCTTGAATCTCGGTCCGAGGTGATACTGACTGGCACACCGTACAATCTGACAATCTGCCTGAGGTACATCTCTACTAGCTGAGCCGTTGACTGGCCAACCCTAAATGAAAGAAAGTGAGCCACCTTGGTGAGCCGATCAACTATAACCCAGATAGCATCTCTACCAGCTGGGGATCTAGGTAATCCAGTCACAAAATCTATGGTCACATGCTCCCACTTCCATTCTGGAATCGGCAAGGGCCGGAGAAGTCCAGCAGGCCTCTGATGTTCAGCCTTAACTTGTTGACAAACCAAACATCGAGAGACAAACCGAGCTATCTCCCGCTTCATGCCATTCCACCAGAAGTGCTGACGAATATCATGGTACATCTTCGTACTGCCTGGATGGATGGAATACTGCGAACTGTGCACTTCTGACATGATCTCCTGCCGGATATCGCCGCTGGGTACACAAAGACGCTTACCATGTCGAAGTGTACCATCCTCATGAATGCATAACTCTGGTCTTCGTCCTGTCTTACACTCTGCTCTGAGTCGCTGAAGCTTAGAATCTGCCGACTGCGCCATCCGGATCCTCTCGACTATAGTGGACTGAACTTACATACTAGCCATCAATGCCACATTGGAAGGGAGAACAACTTCAATACCCATCTTCTGAAGATCTGCTAACAGCTCTGGTTGCGCTGTTAGAAAATAAACTCCGGCTCTCCTGCTCAAAGCATCCGCAACGACATTGGCCTTCCCAGGATGATACTGCAAGTTGACATCATAATCCATAAGAAGCTCCAGCCACCTTCTCTGACGCATGTTAAGATCCTTCTGGGTGAAAACATACTTTAGGCTCTTGTGGTCGGTGAAAATCTCTACCCTGTCTCCATACAAGTAGTGCCTCCACAACTTAAGTGCAAACACCACTGCTGCCAGCTCCAAGTCATGGGTTGGGTAATTTCTCTCATGATCACGAAGTTGTCGTGACGCATAAGCTATTACTTTCCCATGTTGTATCAGAACACATCCTAAACCTCTGCCTAAAGCATCACAGTACACTGAGAATCCTCCAGTTCCTTCTAGAAGTGCGAGAATGGGAGCCGTCATCAAGCCTCGCTTCAACTGCTCAAAAGAACTCTGACACTCTGCCGTCCAAGCAAACTGCGCATCCTTGCGGGTCAACTGCGTCAATGGTGCTGAAATTCGAGCAAAATCTGAAACAAACCGCCGGTAGTAGCCGGCCAATCCAAGAAAACTGCGAACCTCTACAACGGTGCTAGGCACTGGCCATGACTCAATAGCCACAATCTTCTGGGGATCCACTTCTACTCCTTCTCTGGTGATGATATGACCCAAGTACGAAATACAATCGAGCCAGAACTCGCATTTACTGAACTTGGCATATAACTGGTGCTCCCTGAGAATCTGGAGAACCACACGGAGATGCTGCTCATGCTCCGCCTCACTCTTGCTGTAGACCAGGATGTCGTCCAAGAACACAATCACAAACTGATCCAAATAAGGCATAAAGATGCGATTCATGAGGTCCATGAATACTGCCGGCGTATTGGTCGCTCCAAAAGGCATAACAAGGAACTCCTAATGCCCATATTTCGATCTAAAAGCTGTCTTCGGGATGTCCTGCTCTCTGACTCTGATCTGATGATAACCTGAGCGCAAATCAATCTTCGAGAATACTGAAGCCCCCTTGAGTTGATCAAACAAGTCATCTATCCTCGGGAGAGGATATCTGTTCTTGATTGTCACTGAGTTCAAGGTACGATAATCAACACATAACCTGGACGTACCATCCTTCTTTTTCACAAGAAGCATCGGGGCTCCCCAAGGCGATCCACTAGCACGAATGAATCCCTTGGTTCTGAGTTCTTCAATCATCTTGTACAATATCTCTAACTCTGACGGCGCCATCCTGTAGACTCTCTCTGACACTGGGGCTGTCCCGGGAATCAAGTCTATAGTGAACTCGATCTCCCGCTCTGGAGGCATACCTGGAAGTTCCTCTGGAAAAACATCTGGAAACTCATCCACTATCCTGGGCAACTGAACTGCCGCTACTGCCATCCGCAATACTGGAGGAGAAGGCTCAACCGCTCCTCTGGAAAAGGAAAACTCTGGCTCGCCTGGAATGCTAAAAACAACCCTGTCAATGTGGCAGTCTATCCTAGCATACTGGTTCCTCAACCAATCCATCCCTAGGACCACATCATAATCGGCCATCGGGAACTCTATCAATCTAGCGGGGAACTCTCTACCGCTAACTACGATCCGACACGAGAAAAATACTCTATCTACTCCCACAAGTCCGTTACCAGTAAGTATATTGAGCCTTACTGATAATGACTCGGGCTCCAATCCTACCCGTGTCGCGAATCGTGCAGACATAAATGAATACAATGCACCAAAATCAAATAAAGCTGAAGCTGAAAAGGAGTTGACGAGAATAGTACCTGCCACTACCTCTCCTGGTGCCAATCCTTCCTCCACGGTCATCAACATAGCCTGACCGTGCCCTCGGGGTGCTGGTCCCCTCTGCTGAAATCCTCGCTGCCTGCTCTGACTTTGGGCTTGGACTTATGCATACTGCTGGGGGTTCTGCTGCTGGAACACTTGGGTCTGAGGCGGCAAGGGCCTCGGCAATGGATACTGCTGCTGCTGCTGGACTGGAACTGGGACTGGTCCCCTCACCGAAGAGCTAGAAAGGTTGGACGATGATGAACCACCCCTATTCGAGCAGAACCCAACCCTATGGTCTGGTGCTCCACAAGCCAGACACAATCCTTGTGCCCTACGACACTCTGCCACTACATGGCCTGGCTTCCCACAATGAGAACATCCCACCGCGGAAGTCTGCTTCTGCTTCTGCTGCTGCTGAGGGTACGTAGGGGTGGAATGCTGAACCGACGTTACTGAGGCCGCCCGCCTCGGGGCTCCAATAGTCAAAGCCCTGGCTGTCGGGGCTGGTGCTGAAGACTGATTCATCTGGCCGTGGGATCTCTTCCGACCTCCGGCCCTATCCACAATCCTCTGGGAGGTATACTCATGCCTCCTAGCTGCTCTCAAAACTGCATCAAAAGCCTGATACTCAAACTGCTCGACCGCCAACAAGATCTCCAGGTGAAGTCCCTGCTGGAACCGCTGGGCTCTATCATACTCGGTTGCCACCAAAGTGGGAGCAAACCGACTGAGTCTCGAAAACTCGGCCGCATATCCGTCGACCATCCTGCCCATCTGCTTCAGATTGGTGAACCTTGTCTGCAGATCATACCGAGCCACGACATCAAAATACTTGGTCTGGAATCTCTCTCTGAATACTGCCCAAGCAATTGGTGCTGCTAATCCAACGGCCTGAGCCGCCCACCAGCTGCGGACAAGATCTAACAACTGTAGGCGCACCACGGCTACCTTCTCGTTCTCTGGGGTCCTGGCTGCTTCGAGAATCACCTCAGTGTCCTGAAGCCAAGCATCTGCTGCGATAGCATCTTCACTACCGTCGAATAATGGAGGGTTCAAGTGCTTGAAGCTGTTGGCCGTGCTGTTACCCTGATGACCACCCCGGGTCAAAGCATCCGCCACTGCCTGTTGCAAGGCATCTCCACGCCGGTCTTGGGAAGCTATCAAGGTCCTGACGAGTCCTACCAAAGTGCCATTATCAGGCTCGGCAGGCTGAACTGGCTGGACTGGTGGTTCTCCATCAGAAGACACGACTCTGGAGGCTACTCCGGAATGCTGGGCTTGGTCCCCAGGTTGCTGCTGGTCCGCGGGAGGTGCTCCGCCTTGCTGATCGGTAGGACCACAAACAATGACGCTGAAGAAGACGATATAGGGAACAATAAGGAAGGACCAGGACATATCAACGATACAAGCATATGATCAGGACAAGAATCCATGGATTTAGAAGATACGAGCAGAGATCAAAGGCGAATATTGATTGAGACATCTATTCGGTAAACCCTCACATATCTTGATTCACAAGACCTGCATGGGCCACCACTTAAACCATGTCACGCCCCAGAACCAGAATACTGGAGAGCGGGGGCAGACATAGCCAGCTACGTATATGAAATGAAATCTATCTCGCTATACGGTCACGGCTGTCTAGATACATGAGGGTTTATCTACAAGCCAACAGTCTCTTAAGGTCATGAACAAGCCTAGTGTCTCAATCACAAGCAAGTAAATAAAAGTTACAAGATATATGATCATTAAATATACAATAGTAAGGTATCCCAAACATTACATATTCAGCTGATCATGAAGCTAGTCGTTACAAAATGTTAGGACTAGCAAGAGTTTAGTCATACATGATCAACCCTAGGATTTGTTAATCATGTTACAGTCCGTAGGCAGACAGTAAGTAAATGCAATCGAGCTAAACAGGTGCTCGTCGGCTAAACGCCTCAAAAGAATATTTTTACAATAAAGTAGGAGATCAAAATAAACCCACTCGTTGCCAGGGTTCCGTCTAGTGGCCACCATCTGGCTGGAAGGTCGGTAGATCCTCCAGAGCTGCTCCAAAATCTGGCCATACAAAACCAGCTGGGTCAGATCCCAGAAAGAGCAAGTGCCACAAAGGAAGCTTCACTTAGGAACTAAAACCAGCAATCAGCACAAGAGTATAAATAAAAGTAAGAACTGGAAATAAAGAAAATACATCAGGATGATATACGACGAGATAACCCTGGAACTATTCAGATAACCAGGTTACAATCCGTAAACCAAACAAGGACCGTGGTTGTAACCCTTCGTCTGAACAGAACTTGGAATTCTTACCATTTATCGGTAAAATAAATATAAGCATTCAGGTCATACAGTAATCTGGAACAAAATCAGGGCAAGACTAGACTGGTTAGACTCCATTCAATCATTTCACGGCCAAGCAAGAATTACGGCTTGATACTTTAACTAACTAGGGTTATCACAGCCTAATTACTAATAAGATGCAGTGAGAATCTTCCACAGCCACAAGCCCTGCAGTCCATCCAGGTTACCCGGGTTAAAAGAATTAGAGTTGAATTCAGGTGGGTACATCGTCCAGGAAACGAATGTACCCTTAGGTAGCTTGAAGGGTGCAACACATGACAGTGTGCTGGAAATGTGCCTTACTCGACGGCAGGCTACAGATCCCAAGGCGTGCCCAGGTAACGGGATTGCCTGTAGCTGGGAGATCTCTTTATGACTAATGTATTAATCTAGTTATTAGCCTTAGTCCATTTCAATGGGTACTCCTGACCGTGGTACTCAGGAGTCCCTTCCTAGACATGATGCAAGACAGGACTGGATTATTTGTACAAGTACAATCGTCCATGGTGTCTAGGTAATTATACAGGTCATGTCATGTTAGGTAGCCGTCGTAACAGCTTATCAGATATATCATGTCAGGTTTATCATATCAAGTGTACTAGTCAGGAGTGTGCCACGACGGGCCACTATCAGGTCATGTCAGGTTATTATGTCAGGAGTGCACCACTACGGGTCACTATCACGTCATGCTCAATTATCAATTCCAAACATATCAAATGAATTCATGATTTTCAAGTTCATGACAAAAGGCGTAAGGATATAAAATGGACGTAAAATATCTAATCAAATATCAATATTCAGGGCTATAGAAGAGCCATGCGGCTAAGAAGGAGTTCAGGTCCATGCGGCTGGAAAGTGTAGTATCATGCGGCTGGGTATAGAAGGAGGCGCATGCGGCTTATAGAAGCCTATACGGCTGGGTCAACATGGCTGCTTATGCGGCAGGGAGTGAAGGGTGCATATGCGGCTGATAAGGGACTCAACCTCATGCGGCCAAGAGAAGGGTAAGACACATGCGGCTCAATTAGGTGAGCGCATGCGGCCCGGGTCACTGGAACCCATGCGGCCAAGACAAGAGGGGCGCATGCGGCTCAGGGGGACGAGGGCGCATGCGGTTCAGTAGAAGCCCATGCGGCTCAGAAAATAAAGGATGCATATGCGGCTGGGATTAATCAGGGTCATGCGGCCCGGATTAAGAAGTCCATGCGGCTGGGTCTGGGGGTTCTCATGCGGCTCGAAGATCAGGGCCTATGCGGTCCGCAAGTGGTAGAGTTCATGCGGCTCAAGGAGATGGGCACATATACGGCCGATGGGGAATGAGCCCATGCGGCTGGGAAGTGAGATCCAGCCTATGCAGCTGAGAGTCTCATACGGCCGAATCACTTACCGCATGAATTGTCATGCGGTCAAGTCAAGTCTAAGCACAGTTTATCTTCTCCAAATTTCTGAGAGGAAGAACACCATGAGAGCCAAGTTCTCAAGCTCCACAACTCCATCATCCGGAGCCCAAATCCGAACTTCTATAGGTCAAAATGGGGTAGAACGAGATTCTCTACAACATAGAACTCTCAAAACTCAGAAATAACAGGATTAAGTAGATCAAAACCCATGAAATCCGAAAATAAAATAAACTTAGATCTACAAGAATCTAGCCATGGAAATGAGAAATGCCAAGTACTAAAGTGCTTTAGAATGTAGTAAGGAAGAGAATGAAGTAATAAAATTGGAGTTCCTCTATGAAGCAAGTTGCACTTGCCTAGACCTCTCTCTTCTCTCTCTGGTAGGTAAGGAAGTAAATGAGAAAGAAGAAGATGATAAATGAAGGGAGAGAAATGAGAAGGGTTAATAAATGTTAGTGGTGGTGGTAGGTAGGGGTTCACCCCTTGGTTCATGATGAACCAAGAGCAATCCCAAACCGAACCAAGCCAACCCAAACCAAGAATAAACCAAACCCAGGGAGGAAATTAAGCAAGGAAATCATGCAATACAAGAATAAATACGTACACATATTCTAGAAATACGTAATACGAACCACAGGCATTACATGTAGTCTAGATAAAATCAAAAAACCATATACCTCCGTGATCATATCATCCGGAGTCTGCCATGCCAGCACGTATCTGGCTGTAAACTCCTGATTTCATAACTCAACGGATGGCTGTAATGCGTGTCTGCCATGCCAGATAATATAGGTTCTTAAACTTATCATTGGCCAAATCCATGAGATATTTTCAAATTATTCTTTTTGCGAAATACAAGAAAGGAGTCAATCAAGATGCATAGGATGTAGTTTAGGAAAAATTCGAGAAACATATACAACCGTGATACCATTATCTGATGTCTTGCCTAACCAGTATGTCTCTGGTTGCAGTAACTTTTGATTTCGTAATACAGGGATAATGTATAATTTCTCAAACTTTTCCTGTGACCAATCCATAAGACATTTCCGACGATCTTAGCAAAAAAGAACGAGAAAATTTACTCAAGAAGTTAACAAGGAAGAGTTCAGTCAAATCATAGAAAAGATGGAACACAAGTGCAATCATGTCGAGAAAGAAGATGACATGAGAGCAATCATGTTGGTGAGTCCCAGAGAACCTATAATCCTAGTTGTGGATGTATCATCAAATCTTACTTCTCAATTTATCACAGGCTCGTAGTAGTACACATATCCTAAGTACCTCTACGACTTCGTACACTTTACTAAGACGGGACCTGCCTGGGCCACCACAAAACCATGTCAAGCCCCAATCCCAAAATACACGGGACCAGGCCACATGGCAATGACAAGCTACGCATTCAAGCGAACTCCAGTCCAACCCGAATACGTATAAGCTGTCGAGTATCCAAGTATCCATAGTATACATCCACAAATTCTACTAAACTACTAAGAATAGCTAAATATGAAATACTACAGAAGAATGACAAGAAGACATCAACTAACGATACCTAAAAAATTTCGAAGAAGTGAATCCTCAATACCCTATGTCAGATCTCAACATATACCTAGAAGGAAACCAGGTCCTCGGTAGGACATAGTAAGATACATAATATACATACCTAGCTACCAGTATAATCATGCGAAAATAAAGATAAAAAATATATGAGGTGTGCTGCTACTACTAACAGATTATGTGTACATGCAAAATCGAAGACAACTCTAGTATGCTTAGGCTGACACGACTCGCGACTCCAGTACATGGGTAGCACACATCTGAGACGCTAACAAAGACTCTCCAGGTAGTGCTCACTTCGAGTCACCAGCAGATATAAAAGTACACGGGTAACGCTCATCCGGGTCGCTAACAAAGACTCTCTGGGTAGTGCTCACCTCGAATAACCAGCAGATACACAAGTACACGGGTAGGGCTCATCTGGGTCGCTAACAAAGACTCTCCGGGTAGTACTTACCATGAGTCACCTGCAGATACACAAGTACACGGATAACGCTCATCCGAGTCGCTAACAAAGACTCTCCGTGTAGTGCTCACCTCGAGGCACTAGCAATACAGACACAGACACAAACATAGCCCAAATGCCTAGTAACTGTCCTCCCCACCCGATGCAACTACAGGGAAAAAAATCGGATCTGTCAGAATAATCACAGGAGTACCAGCTAACCACGAGACAAGTGATATAACCGAAATCAAATGATAACCAGCACAGGTACACTAAGCTACCATGCATGAAGAATCACGTGTCAAAGTCAGTGTCATCTGGACAAAAAGAATACTGCGAACAACAGATATGGAAATAAGCAACCAACTAAAATAATGTAATGGAAATAGAAATATATATGCATGAAATACTATAACCGATAACGAGGTATACTTGCCTGAAGTTGTCCAAACGGTGCTGAGACTGCGGTACAACAGTCCGGTCCAAGCCTAAGCATATGCTAAAGCTGCTACGGTCCACATAAAATCTACCAGAACCCAAGACAAACAACCAATTTTCACATATCTATACATGCATCCAAACAAAGTCCTTAATATGTTTGTTTTACGAAAATTATCTCTAAATAAAACTCTAATAACCAAAAATTCCTTTTTAGGTTACTATATAAAAAATAATTTATCATGCCTTATATAGTAGAGATAAAACCCTTACTAGCATTTTGTTTAGGAAAATAATTTTTATTTATACAATGCTTATGTATTTGAAAGAACTTTGTACGGTTATACTAAAGAAAAAATTATATACATACTCATACATACAACAAAATATAATATTTATATTTTTAAATGCATACATATGTATTCAAGCTTTAAAAATACTTACACTATATTTGAATAATACATATAACACAAATTTTAATTTAAAGGATTTGGGCCTAATACTTATAATTCAAAATTAATCTAGTCTGAATTAGTTGGGTTTTGGCCCAATGCCCTTATAGTAAATTTTTCAATACATTATAAAGGGTTGGGTTCTTCTGCCCCCAAAATCTGAATATCTAAAATTTATAATATAGAATAAAAAAATGATTTATTTATGGTCCTCAATCACCCCATAACATGGAAAAATAATAATTAGGTTATATAGATAGTATCAGAAGTTGGACTAGCCAACAGCAGGGCCGGCCCACGATGATGGGTTGCTCCAGCCGGAACAAACTTTGGTTGCCCCTTATTGCAAGGAGTGACACTACATAAAAAATATGGTTATATATTTTATTAAGATGGTAGATAACCTAATTGTTGGACTCACTAGATCTTGAACTAAGACTGTTTAGTTCAGTAGTACCAAATAACATAAGAACACAAGTATTCTCAAGGTTTTATATGTTGATTTGGCTAGAAAGGAATCGAGTATGTACTATATAGACCCACATAGAACTGAGACTTTCTACATCTCAACTTTCTATAATAACTTTCAAGTCTGTAAAGTATCAAGGAATGCTTTAAACATTTAGTGAACAAACCATTGTTTCTAGGATGCGACATGCAGCAGCAACTTAACAATCTCATAAAATTGTCACGCCAATCCCTTTTAGGCTGAAAAGATGGAATACACTAAAAAGACAAAGCTCACATTTATATGAATCAAACCACATGTTTGCACAACAACTGAGCTATACTTAAGCAGGAGGTATCTTAAAATCCTAATTAGACAGATGATCAGATAGACCGATAGACCGGTACTGAAGGCACCATCCAAAGAAAAGTTAACCATGTTTCAAATAAAACAATATAACACAGCTACATCAAATATCATACTTTTCCACAAGTAAAGACCAACAATCTTGTATTCTCCCTCAAATAATTCGAAGATAAAGAGAATCATCCTTCAGAGCTCCAATACATTTCCTTTCCTTTCATTTCCTTTTGCTGGATAATTTTTTTTTTGGTTTAATTTATGGACCGGTTGGTTGCCCTAGGGCCGGGGGGTTGCCCAAGCCCACTGGCTTGTTGGGCTTGCCCTAGGGCCAGCCCTGGCCAACAGTATTAGTTGGACTAGCCAACAGTATACTAGCCTAAATAATTCCCACTACAAGGCATTAAGTTACTTCATAGGTTATTAACTATCATTGCTTCACCCAACAACTCATTTGCTAAAATGGTAACATATTAGTTACCAAGCAAGGAGAAACGTGTGCTGCTCTTTCCAAGTATGCAACAACACAATTTTGTTTGCTTAAAAATGAAGCAAAGAGAAGGATTACCTTCATTCTTTCTTCCAAGGAAGCTCCCATTTCCGTTCCGCAGCAGAGGGAAATGAAATTAGGGAGTCCTCGTCGATCAATGGCTCGGCGAAGGCAGCTTCATCGTTCACCACGAAGAAGCCAGGGGTTTCTAGCAACGACACGCTAGGCCTCGAAAAGAATGGTACTAGGTCCATCAAGGCAACTTCGGCGTTGGCAAGTGCAAGGGAGACGTTTAGATGGAGTCGATGGACGGTAGGGGTGAGCATTATTCGGTTTTGAACCGAAAACCGAACTGAATCGAGCTGAATAAGAGATTCGGTTTGGTTTTAAAAAAAATCGGTTCGATTTTATTTTTGAAAATACTAAATTTTTTTTATTCGATTTCAGTTTCGGTTTTGGGTTTCGGTTTCGGTCCAAAACCGAAAACCGAATAAGAAAATTTAGTTTATATAGTATATATCTATATATATTAATTATATATATATATATATATACTAAATATATATAGATATATACTATATATATATATATATATATATATATATATATATATATATATATATATATATATATATATATATAGAGGTCTATACTATAGGTATATAATAAATATATCTAGGTATATTTAGTTATTATATATATTAATAAAAAAACACAAATAAATCCAAAACCGAATAAACCAAAAATTGAACCGATTTAGTTCGGTTCAGTTCGGTTATTGACCAATTCGGTTCTGTTTCGGTTTTGCTTATTCGGTTTCGGGCCAATTCGGTTTTCAGTTATTCGGTTCGGTTGGAACCGAATAAACTGAATACTCACCCCTAATGGACGGCTGCGGAGGTCTTGCTCGAGGCGAACTCGTCGATGATAGATGATGATCGGACTCGAGATTAGCCCGACGTTCGTTTGCACCAAGAAGTTGAAGGTTGCACCTGGTGTCGTCAATCATGAGGCGTCCACAGAAGTGAGAGGGGGGGGGGGGGGGGGGGGGGGGGGGGGGGCTAGGGCTTTAGAAGGATGTGATGCTTTATAGACAAAACAAGGAGGTTCTACTCCTTTCTCGCGGGCCCACATTAAGGTCTCGTTTGGTTAGCGGAAATGAAATGAATTTTCTTGCATTTTTTCATGGGAAAGAAAAGGTAGGATTTCTGTCACATTTTTTTCCCGTTGTTTGATAAAACAAGGAAACTTCCTAGGAAAGGAAAACAAAATATAACAATATTCCAATAATGTTCTTACCTTTTAAAATAAAAATAATATTATAAAAAATAATATTAATGGTAAAATAAAGAATGACACATGGTTACTTTTGTAACTTTTGTAATAAATGTTGGGAAAGGAGGAGGAAAAATCAATCCCATGGGTCTTGAGTGGAACCATATTTCCACCAATTTTTTTTCTTATCAGAAAATTGATTTTCAAGTTTGTAGCTACCAAACAAAGAAAATGAATAACTTTTCTTTCTTGGTTCCTTAAATCCGTGAACCAAACGAGACCTAAGGACCAAGACAAAACAAACAAAAAACGAATGAACGGAGAATGGCTGGGCTGGGAATTAGTTTAGGATGGATTTGAAATATAGAGATTGTGTTGGAGTAGATAGGAATGGCTCAATACAAATAAACAATTATATAGCATTAGGCCAAGTACATTTAAACTATTATATATATAGCCATTTAAGCATAATTTATAAGCTTAATGCCCAATAGAACTAGATACTAACATATATAAAATTACGTTCAGGTCCTAACAAAAATATAGTATATACGGGCCTAGGCCAAATACAATTAAATATTATAAACATATGAATTTAAATTAACAAGAAATTATCATTCAATTACGATATTAGATATTAGTAATGATATCATTATCCGGGCACATTTTATCCGAAAATAATAACAAGCTCGTTAAATCAAATATGGACAAAAAATTATAATTTATTATAGATAATAATAAATAAATAAATATTAACGAGGCGTCTTACAATATACACTTATTGTATGTACATAGCTGTGCGCAAACGAACATGTGTGTGTGGTTACCTGTGCGGATTGTGCACAGATGAGTATTCAATGTACAACGTTTATTAGGTGCACAGGTAGGTAAAGTCAAATATAGCTACGGCAGGAACAACTAATCCCTACTTAAACAAGAGAATATACAAAACCTTAGTGTGTCATGCAAGAGTATCATTTGTTAGGACATGACCTCTGTATAGAGCATCCTGTTTGTGTATATGGGGTTCCTATACAACAGGAGCGACCCAGAAGAAAGGTGCAACATGTGGTTGCAACAAGAACCCAATATTGGCTTATGTAGAACCTGTAATGGGTATCGAAGGGGGATTTGTAGTGGTGTCAGATGAGAAACCACATTGGTATCGTGTGGGAACATATAGGGGTATCCAAAAGGAACCTATAGAATAGTACAGGGATGAACTGTTGCTTACCAGCGCAACAAGACATGGAGAAACAGATGTAGGCCAGTGTATCAGATTTAATAGGTGCAATACAGGCAGCGTATCAGACCTTTTAAGGGTAGTTGTCCTACAGGTTAGATCGAGTATCTGTCCTATAGGATAGATTTGGGTATCTGCCCTACAAGCAGTATTAGAGTAGAAGCCTATTACCAGGTATGCACTGCCTTAGCAAAACAATAGTTAAAGGGAGTGACAGAGACCTGTGTCCTTGAATATGTTTAGGTGGAATAGAAATAAAGCCTATAGTGTATAAGTTAGCAAACAAGGGTATAGTAGTAGAGGGGGATGTATCAGTTGGCCCAAAACTTAGAGAGCAGTCCAGTTGAGAGAGTTAGTAGGGGTTGTGATCAAATCCAAGTTGTGTCTGAGCTTACGGAAGGACAACAGATGTTAGATAGTATACGGAGAAGTAGGTAGACTGCTAGGATACAGATATGGGTGGTAGGGTTAGAGGTGGACTTAGTTATCGGGATAAAGTGTACCAAATTTCAGTAGGTAACTGACTCAGCGGGATAGCGGAACGGGCTTACCTTCGTGCTTGGCAATGGCCAAGTCGATCGGTGATGACGATAACTGGACCACCGTTGTTTGGTGAGAGCGAAGCGGTGCCACAAAAACTCCGACGGAGGGCCTTGTGAGGGGTCCGCACGAAGGTTGCTTGAAAACCTCAAGCGAGGGGCTTCCGAATCCACGGAACAGTCGAGTCCACGACCAAGAAAATAAGAGAACAAATCTCAAACTTTAAAGAAATTTTTTATTGATTCTCAATTGCATACAAAAGGTGCCTATTTATAGGGCTTTTGTGACAACCTAATCCTAATAAAATAAAGATAAAATCTATCCTAATAAAAGATAAAGTTAAAATAAGAATCCTATCATAAATAGGATTATAAAAAAAGTAAAGAAAAGAAAAAGGAATCCAAGAGGGAAGAGGAAAAGAAAAGAAATCCTAGAGGGACTAGGATTCTACGCTACATCAGTCTCCCCTGCTTCAAGAGAACTCGTCCCTGAGTTCTTATCAGAATAAAGCGGTTCGCCAGGTAGAAAGTATTTGTAAAGATCGGCGACATTAAAGGTTGGAGAGATCTGCATGTCTTCAGGGAGATCAATCACATAAGCATTGTCATTTAGCTTGCGTAGAACTTGAAATGGTCCGATCTTCTTCTTCGCCAATTTGTTGTAGGAGCCAGTAGAAAAATGTTCCTTATGTAAGTAAACCATGACCAAGTCTCCCTCATAAAAGACCTCTTGATGTAAAGTGATGAGGAGGTCGGCTCGACGGCTTAAGGCATCAGCTACTTTGTTCTGAACTCCGGCCTTGTGCTTGATGGTATAGGAGAAGCGCTGAAGAAACTGAATCCATCTAGCATGCATTCGATTTGTGTTACGGGGATTGTCTATGAAAGATAAAGCTTTATTGTTTGTATGTAGGATAAATGGCCGTTGGATGAGGTAGTGCTCCCATGCTTTGATGGCTTGTACGATCGAGTAGAACTCCTGATCATAAGTTGACCATTTTCGTTGAGCTTCACTTAGCTTCTCGCTATGAAAGGCAATTGGTCTTCCTTCTCGTATTAGTACAGCACCAACGTCCACTATACTGGCATCACATTCAACTTCAAACAACTTGTCAAAGTTGGACAGTGATAGGACTGGCACCGTAGATAGCTTCTCCTTGATGAGTATGAAACTGGCTTCAGCTTCAGGAGTCCAGATGAATTTTCCTTTCTTCATGCATTCTGTCAATGGTGCTACAATAGTGCTGAAGTTACAAATGAATCTTCGGTAAAAATTGGCGAGGCCATGAAAGCTTCATACTTTAGTCGTTGTCTTTGGAGTGGGCCAGTCGCGAATTGCTCTAATATTCTCTTCATCAACACTGAGGCCACTGGCGCTAATAGCAAATCCCAAGAAAATGATTTAGTTAGTAAGAAAGCTACACTTCTTGAGATTAACATTGAGTTTATTAATTCGGAGAAGTTTGAGAATTTCCTGAGGTGCTTCAGATGGTCAGTTTGGCTCTGCCTATAGATCAGGATATCGTCAAAGTAGACGACTACGAACTTTCCTATCAATGGCTTCAAAACTTGGTTCATAAGGTGTATGAACGTGCTTGGTGCATTTGAAAGTCCGAAAGACATAACAAGCCATTCGTAGAGTCCTTCACGGGTCTTGAAAGCAGTTTTCCATTCATCACCAGGTCGAATTCGGATTTGATGGTATCTGCTCTTCAAATCGATCTTTGAGAAAATTGTAGACCCAACAAGCATATCCAACATGTCTTCTAGTCGAGGAATGGGAAATCAATACCTAACGGTGATGCGGTTGATAGCCCAACTGTCGATGCACATACGCCACGACCCGTCTTTCTTTGGCACTAGCAAGGCGGGAACTGCACAAGGACTGAGGCTCTCTCTGATCAAGTCCTTTTGGACCAATTCTTCAACTTGGTCTTGGAGGATTTTGCATTCATTGGGGCTCATCCGATAATGTGGAATATTTGAAAGTCTAGAACCTAGGATGAGATCTATTTCATGTTAAATGTTTCTCATTGGTGGCAATTCGCTAGGCAGTTCATTCGGCATGATGTCGCGGAACTCTTATAGTAAAGGCTGGACTACTTCAGGAATGTTGGTATGGAATACTTCGGCTTTATTCAATACAACCATTGCGTAGAGTTCTTCTTGCTTCTCAAGACCGCTTTCAAGTTCTTGACCGTCAACAATCATTACGGCCTTTTGTTGTTGTGGACTGGTCTTAGGAATATCACCCGGTGCTAATGGATGAAGAGTGAGACGCCGTCCATCTTGAAGGAAAGAATATGTGTTGTCTCTTCCACGGTATGTGACATTTTTGTCAAATTGCCATGGTCGACCGAGGATGATGTGACAAGAGTCCATGTCGACAATATCGAACATGACTTCATCTTTATAGGTCTTTCCGATGGAGAAGGGTATGCGACAAACTTCAGAGACGACCATGTTGTGTCCCTGTTGAATTCAGCCAATCTTATATGGATCCGGGTGTGCTTCTTTGGTCAGTCTCATCTTCTCTACCATTG
Source organism: Iris pallida (assembly GCA_029216955.1). Classification (NCBI taxonomy): domain Eukaryota; kingdom Viridiplantae; phylum Streptophyta; class Magnoliopsida; order Asparagales; family Iridaceae; genus Iris; species Iris pallida. Next base: position 7,034,754 of record JANAVB010040018.1, on the reverse strand, counting down.
CTCTTGAAATAATGTTCTCTATACACCCGTTGTCAATGATGATGTCACATAACTTGTCTTTGACCTTGCATCGGGTTCGGAAGACATTGTGGCGCTGGGGTGGTTCTTCAATCTTTGGGGCTAGTAGCAGACGCCTAACGACACACACTAGTTGTTCACCATCATCTTTGGGAAGGATCTCTTCTTCTCCTGAGTGTTCTTCTCCTCCCTCTTCATCTTCGTAGTCAGCAAAGGCAACTTGTGCTCTAAGGAGGCAGCTGTTGGACAGAAGTCCGACTTTGTTGCAACGGTAGCACTAGTTTACTATTGGTTTGCTGTATGGATTGACAGTTTGCTGAGGTTTGGTAACTTGTTGTGGGACCTGTACTTTTAAAGGTGCCGTCGGGGAGAGAGAATTAGGGTCTGCTGGTCCTTTGCCCTTTTTGGAATAGTTGGCAGCTTGATTTGGTGTCCAATCATCCTTTGTTATTGATCCATGGTTGTTAGCACTGAAACGGCTCTGTGGACTCTTAAACTTCTCAATCTTTTGTTCTACCTTCTCTGCAAAGGTGATTGCTTCACTGAGTGTGTATATATTCTGTAGGTATAGTTGATCATGGATGTCTTTCCATAGGCCGCCAAGATAACAGGTCGTCTGTTGAAGATCTGTTTCGTACATATCATTACGGGACAAAAGTCTGAAGAATTCTTCTGTGTAGTCAGCTATAGTTCGTGCACCTTGTGTGCAATTTTGATATCGACGATAGAGAATCTGCTAATAATTTGGAGGTAGAAATCTTTGTGTGCGACTGGTAGTAGGACGAGCATTTGCGTCTCTCGTCTCTATAGACGGTATTCCCGTAATATCAACAACTTCGTTAGATTTGATTCCAAGAAATCCCAGCACTCCATCCAATTTGTCAGACAAGACATCAACTTTTTTTGATAAGGCTTTAATGTTATTAGATATGACATCAAACTCCTCACGTGTGACAGGTTTCACCATTGTTGTTTTGAGAAAGAAAGATTTCCAAAGGTTTCCAAACGAATTGGAATCTTCGATCTGTGGGGCTCTGATACCACTTGATGCAGCGGGATAGCAGAACGGGCTTACCTTCGTACTTGACAATGGCCAAGTCGATCGGTGATGACGATAACTGGACCACTGTTGCTTGGTGAGAGCGAAGCGGTGCCGCAAAAACTCCGACGGAGGGCCTTGTGAGGGGTCCGCACGAAGGTTGCTTGAAAACCTCAAGCGAGGGGCTTCCGAATCTACGGAACAGTCGAGTCCACGACCAAGAAAATAAGAGAACAAATCTCAAACTTTAAAGAAGAATTTTATTGATTAAAAGTTGTTCTCAATTGCATACAAAAGGTGTCTATTTATAGGGCTTTTGTGACAACCTAATCCTAATAAAATAAAGATAAAATCTATCCTAATAAAATATAAAGTCAAATAAGAATCCTATCATAAATAGGATTATAAAAATGTAAAGAAAAGAAAAAAGAATCCAAAAGGGAAGAGGAAAAGAAAAGAAATCCTAGAGGGACTAGGATTCTACGCTACATCAGTAACAATCCTCCTAAACAGAGAATTGCTATTCTCTGTGGGACAGTAGACGCACCAGGTTGCACACATGACAGCAACATATAGTTGCAAATAAAAAGGACAGTTGGTTGATAGACAGATGAAAGTGGACCAAGTATCAGAAATATAAGAGATAAACAGTAGGAGGCAGTTGGGTGTCCAGGATGTGTAGGTATATGTGTGGATACCAAATCCAGAGGCAAGTACCAGTGGTAGAACAAATTGTGTGTCTAGTGCATAAATTGTACAGAACAAGAGTAGGGGAAATTGATCCGTGAGGAGCAGTTGCCCTCACAACATAGAGGTCCTACAATTGCATAACAATAGGGTGAATGGAAATCCTAGTGCCAAGACTACTATAGGATATATATCTAGGTGTATCTAAGCACATAGGAATAGATATCAGCTAACATGATGGGGGTGTCTGGGCTGTGTCTAGGATAAAGTGGAAGATACTCATAGATATAGGTAATGTCACTTGTGTTAGAAAATAAAGGAGATAACAGTAAAGGGGATTATGCAAAGTTCTATATGTTCGACATTACAAAAGGTTATACAAACTTTTTGTTTATTGAACTTGAAAAAGGTACAATTAATTCCTATACGAGGAAATCTAAGTACAAGAATTCTGGGAAAGCACGACGGTAGAGATCGAGCACTACAGCCGCTCCTTTACTCCTTTAACGATCTGATGACGAGTTGGACTTGCTTTGGCTTTTTGGTACCTATGATGGAACCCTAGGGTTACCGATCAAGAGGATGCCGGAGTTGAAGACTTTGAAGCTCTGTCTTTTGCCTTCTACTTCTTTTCTCTCTGTGTGTGTCCTCCTCATCTTTTTGTTGAAGGAAAACTTCTTCCATTTATAGGGAAAGGGGGCACATATGCGATGTGCACTCGAATTTAAGATATGAAAGAATCTGCTGTCACTGTACGGTGCGGACTTCTGTTGAGCTGACACCTGGCGGACGTCGAGATTCCCCTCTATCGAGATCTCGGGTGGTAATCAAAATAATCGAAGGAGGAGACACGTGGCGCTTGTCTATTGCTGCGAATCCTCTATTTAGATGAAGCCAAGTATATCTTGGATTTCATCTTAGAGTAGGATTCTGTTTGATCTTCAGGAGGCTATCGGTTTAAACAAACCGACTTGATACGACATTTATCAAAAGAGCAAACTTCGTCCTTATCTAAGTTTTAAACCAATTGATAAGATATTTGTACTTATCAATATGATCAATCTCTGCCCTATCTTTTAGAGTGACGATTTTAACAAACCAATTGGGTAGGACCATGCAACCTACGCCTCTAACGAGGTCTTAGTATTGCTGCGCTTCTGGTACGACGAGTAGACTGTTCTCCTGGAGACAACGGAACCTCTGCGCTTTCAGGCGACGAGTGGACTATGTTTCAAAGATGATGAAACCTCTGTGTGTTTGAGCGACGAGTAGGCTGTGTTTCGAGTGGTAAAGTCATTGTGCTTTAGGACGACGAATAGGCTGTGCTTCAGGTTAACGAGGTTACTGTACTTCTGGAGCGGCAAACGGACTTGTGTTGGATACACTGGTATGTCCCAAGTCTTTGATGAAGAGGGTTGAGCTTCTGGGTCGAAGCAGAGGTCTGCGCCGTTGAAGCTAGGATGATGTGAAGTCATCACCAGTCTGCGCCTCCTGCTGACGTAGGATTATAGCTGCACTTCTGGTTTGAAGACACTGTCTTTGAAGTATTCTTTAAGAGCAATTAATGACAACTCTTTAAGGAACGACTCCCTCTTAATTTCCACTGTTACTTGGAGAATTTCAAGGGGTCTTTTAATGGTCTAAGACTTAGTCGAATGAACCCATTTAATGAGGTTCATCGTGCTGAGTCTTAGGTTCATCCCATTAATGTGAGAATTTTGACCGACAGCCCCGTGGCCTTTGTCTTGGACCACTCCCACCCTATATAAAGGGGGAGTTTCTTCCGAAGAGTCACGTCTTCCTCTTTTTTGTCTTCAACACCATGCTGGATCCAGACTTAGCTTCGAGCGGCCGTTGGCCTGGCTAAGTCAGATTTTGGTTGAGGATCCCTTCGTTCAAAGGAGCTGTGCCTTCATAGAAGAACTATTGATGAGCTTCGGGATGTGCTGGAACGCTTCTCTTTGAGAGTTCGAATCTGAACGACATCTTGGAGGTCTTAGAGGTCCTGACGATCGAGTTTAGTTTGGTTGCCAACAAGAAGTGCCGCAGGTTGCGCTCTACCCTGCTTATTGGTGGCTGTACGCTTCCGTTAGGCTGGAAGAGCCTCAGAAGCTGATGTGCTTTTGAAAAGGGCCTCCTATCGTACTGTGGACTGAATTCTCACTCGGGCCAATAGCTGCTTCAGGAAGAGCTATGCGTCTGAGAGGGGGGTGATGTGGTGGCAGACTTGATGGCGACTGTATTCACATCTTCTATCCACAGTCTCTCCTCTCATGACGATTATACTGTGAAGATGAACCCCAGCATAGATTCGTAGGAGTTTTTAGTTCAGCATATGTAATCACAAATACTTTGTAATAGATCCTTGTAATTAGGAAGTCTTCTTTTATGTAATCGTGACGAATCTGTAATAGATTCTTGTAGCCATGATTTAATAAAAAGAATTTTCCTTGAACTTTTTATCTGTTTTGTGTGAGTTTGTCTTTTCTGTTGGCGTGCTTGGCCGTCTGTGCTTCTGTGAAGCTTGGTTGGTAGCGAGAGCACCAACCTGCGCCATTCATCATCTGCGCCTTTGTGAAGATGGTTGGGTAGCAAGAGTACCCACCTGCGCCTTGTGTCATCCTGCACTTTTTTATGCTTCTATAAGACCTCCTTCAAAGTGTTCCGAACTTGAGTCAAGCTCGAGATAGTTTGAAAAGAAGCATGACACGCGTTTCTTTGTAGGCGAAATGCCCATCATGTTTGCTGCCAGGCTGACGTCATGCGTGGGATTCAGCATTAAATACCTCAAGTTGTCGCTTCCTTAAGTTTTGATCATGACTCCTCGTTTCTCATAAATGTTATCATGACCTTTTTCTGAACCCACATCGTTTTGAGGGTGAACGAAGCGTCTTGTCTTCGTTTGTTGACATGGCACGGCTCTGTGAGCACCCACTAGAGCGTGAGGGCTTTCGCTGGTATTGCTTGTCTTCATACGTAGTATTTCTTCAGGAACTTGCCATTGATTGGCATCATGAGTAAGTCACCATTAGATTTGGCCAGTCGGTAAGCATCGTTGGAATACACCATCTCTATGACGAACGGTCCCTCCCAGTTGGGTTCAAACTTTTCTGCCGTTTTGTGAGTCATCACCATCGGTCTTCGAACTGCTAAGACGAGATCGCCCACTTGGAACATTCTTTACCGGACCTTTTTGTTAAAGGTCCCAGAAATACGAGCTTGGTAAAGCTCGATCCTTTGCTGCGCTAGTAGGCATTTTTCGTCCAACGCCTCTAAATCTTGTAGCCGTTGGCGCTGATGTCTTCGTCAGTCAGCTGGTTGGTGATAGCTACCCATAAGGACGGGATTTGGATCTCTAAGGGGAGTACTGCTTCGCTCCCATAGACAAAGGAGAATGGTGTGCTGCCCATGGGTGTCCGAACGGTCGTACGGTAAGCACATAGACATTCGCCCAACCTCTCATTCCAATCGCGTTTGTTAGAAGAGACAACTTTCTTGAGCAGTTTGACGATGGTTTTGTTGAATGCCACGACTAGTCCATTAGCTGCAGGATTGTAAGCCGTTGACACCACATTCTTTATCCGATTCTTGTCGCAGAATCGATGGAATGCGTGGCTAACGAATTGGGGGCCATTGTTGTGGACAATCTTTCTAGGAACTCCGAAGCGGTAAATGATGTGGTACTTGATAAAGCTGATCACGTTGGAGGTTTTCACTTCTACCGGTGGTACCGCTTCCACCTATTTGGAGAAATAGTCAGTGATGGCGAGATACACCGGTCCTTTGGAGGAAGGTGGGCTGATTGGCCCGACGATGTCCATTCCCCATGCCTTAAATGGCCAAGCGGCCACCGTGGGGTATAGATATTTAGAAGGTCAGTAGATGAAGTCAGCGTGAAACTGACATGCCCGACACTTCTTTGTGTAATCTACGACATTTGCCATCATGGTGGGCTAATAATAGCCTATGCGGCGCAACAGGTCTTATAATTTAGGACCGGGCTGATGGGCTCCGCAGGTTTCATCGTGCGCCTCTCGGAGTGCCTCTTGCGCTTCTGTTTGGGACAAACAATGCAAGAGGAGTCCGTCGTATGAATGACAGTACAATATTTTGGTAGCCATGTCATAGAAGAATCGGAGTGATCGTCTCCTGACGGAGGCCGCTTCCTTTGGGTCTTCAGGCAGGATTCCATAGACTATGTACTCTATGAATGGGAATCGTCAGTCTCGAATGTCCACGTCAGTGTCTACTTGTACTGAGTAGCTTTGACATGAATGTAGAGCATCCTTCGGATAAACTAGCTCTCGTCCCATCACTGTAATGGCATATTGGGATCCTACGGGGGCAGCCAGAGAAGCGGTATCACGATCCGCACCCGCTTTTCGGATACGAGACGTGTCCAAGCTAGCCTACACCGCAGAGTCGGCGGTAGAACGCTGTCACGCCCAAGATGCTCAAATTACAAAATATAACATTTATTGCTCATTCACATTTCTAAATTGATTACAACATTTACAATATTTATAATTAAAGAAAATACAAGGTTCTTACAATTAATGAAAATGATACCACTTCTATCTAATTTCTAGGCTTCTTCCTGCAAGTACACCCGTATCTCCCCATACTAAGTGAAGCCACATCTAAACCTGAAAATATTGGTTTTCAGTCAGGAATGAAACAAGCACACAAACCGACGGCAATGCAAAAACACAATAAAATTCACAAGACATGAAAATAACATATGTGAGCTGAAAACTAGAAAGTAATTGATGTCATGGCAAGCAGTGAAGAAAACAAGGAAACAAATAAAATACAACTATCTATGTGTTTTAAAATATCAGTTTCGACATGTGAACGACTAGGGGGTAAATCCGGCACCCTGCACGTATCGTGTGCAGCTGCTATTCTCCACGAAATACACGGGGGATGGGTAAGGGGTAGTTCACACGTCTACTAAGATATTTTTCCTCCCGACTAGTACTCATGGACTCGAACAAGTCACGAAACACGAAAACATGATAATCATGAAATATAGTAAGTAGAGATCTATGATACTAATTTCCGTGTGACGAGCGTGTCAATAAGCAAGAGAGCATATGTATAAACATGAAATGGAAAACTACTATGAATCAAAAGCAATCTGAAAGTGCACTTGTCTGATGTCCTTAGCTGGTGAAACCGATAAACTATACAACTCAGTGAGCCACACAGTCAACATATGCAAAAGTCTTCGGATGCTAAAATAAACATTACCAACATTTTCAGAATAGTCAAATTATTTAGAATAGCCTGTCCATAAGTCCAATTCTGGACACAGGGGCAAAACGGTAATTTCGGGTCAAAACGGTATCCGCCGTTGGACCCGCTTTGCACCGAAAAGCGTACCAAAGTCTATGCTCTCTAAAGTCATCAAATTATATGTCTACAGGTCCGGTTTTCTGATACGAACCTAGCCGTATGTCCAAAGTTGGATTCCGACGGGCCGTGCACAAAATCGCCCGTTGAGTCGGATTGTGGGGCTCGTTAAAACGACAATCCGGTCAACTGTCTGAGAATCGAACCAAACTTGGCATACAGAACCAAAAAATAATACGGTCCTGTTGGCGTAAGCTTCGTCTCGATTTGAGGAACGTGCACAAAGTAATTAGAAAAATTACAAAGAGGCTGATACGGTGAATCTCGACAGATACATATCAAATTTGTCGCGCACACGCAACTAATTTGAATTTTGTCAAAGCCCACACGTCCGCGAAGCCATTACGCACCTTTCGATGCTTTTGGTTTGCGACCATGTGGCCCGATTTGGCGGGACGCACGTCGTACCAAAAGATTTTTTAATAATTCTACTGTTTTGAAGACAGGTTTTTTGTGAACTTTGGAATCAAAGTTATTTTTATATAATGAATGATAAATTAAACTCGCAAAAGGGTTTTAAAGCCCTACATGTGGTCTATAACTGTGTTCAAGTACAATTTCTAATCTGGTACTAGATCGATCGAAATCGATCCTCAAACGGGGGTTAAGGACTATTATACGCTCTGTTTTGCGAACAGAAATTTGGTCGACTTCGTGTCGATTATTCGATCAACTCAGGGCATCTACATATAAAGTAATTGGAGTAATCTAAAGTTGTATATATAGGCTACATATCACAGGAGAAAGATCAAAAAACGATCGAGCGTGTATGGAGAAAACTCGCGACGAAGTCGTCCTTACAGACTGCTACTGTTGTTGTGGCTGGTACACTTGTTTATCCGCACACGACCTTGGCGCGGTGGCGGTGGCCGGCCGATGCAGCTGCGACAGCGCACAGGGCCAGGGGGTCGGGGCGACGGTCTGATGTTAGGGTTTTGTTTCCGTTCTCCTTTCCTTCTCTCATTTTTATATGGATACGTGGGTGTGGGCCGGGTTCAGAGGTAGGGGTGTGAACAGTAGCCCGGCTATTGTTCACTTGTTTTGATTTCTCTTCATTTCTATTATAGCGACATATATATATATATATATATATATATAATATATATATATATATATATATATATATATAAATATATATATATATATATATATATATATAAATATATATATATATATATATATATATATATATATATATATATATAATATATATATATATATATATACATATATATATATATATATATATATATATATATATATATATATATATAAATATATATATATATATATACATATATATATATATATATATATATATATATATATATATATATATATCTATATATATATAATATATATATATATATATGACAATACATACCTATATATATGAATAAATATTCCATAGCCAAAATCTTAATGATAATTTCCTTGTGTATGGTTTATAAATATGCACACCCATATATATAATTCATTTGATAATGAATTATCAGAATAAACGAATACAAATGATATTATTTAATAATAATAATAATAATAATAATAATAATAATAATAATAATAATAATAATAATAATAATAATAATAATAACCAATAAGAATTTTTGGTGAACATATTATACTCCATCTTTATTTTGCCCTAGAATTTCGTACAAATATTCTAAAACACCATTAATAATAAACTATTAAATATTTAGAAAATATTTGCCAAGTCCTAAAAATAAATAAGAATATTTCTACACACATAAAATGTCTACATGGCCGCTTTTGGTCTCTCTACATGCCTACATGGGCTTGGATTTGGTTCGGGTCTAGTTCGGACTAAATTGGCACAACCGAGTCTCCTAAAATCATAATCTTAATTAATATATAATTAATTAATCTATAGGGGTTAAGTCGCAACTTAGCCTGGTTTTCCTAGTTAGAACATACTTATGGCTCGGCCTTCCTTGTCATGGCTGAAACACTAGTCGAGGCACACCACTGCACTATCCGTGCCACGCTTTCTAGTCGTCTGGTACTTCAAAACTCAACCGTGACTAAAGTCATCTACCGTAATAATTATCTAATTAATTATTTATAAAATTCTAAAAAATTGTAATAAAATAAAATAAAAAATATATTAAAATTTTGGAAAGGGGGATTATAAATCTACCCACCTTAGAAATAAATTCGTCCTCGAATTTAAGGACTACTAGGATAGACAAACTTGGTAGATTGGTGAAAGGTAGTAAAAATTTATGATTAAAAAAAATTGATCGAATATAATAAATAAAATAGAAAAAAATGTTTGAAACTCTAAAAGCCCTAAAATACTCTTAACTTTAAATTTGAAACAAGTTTGATAAGGAAAATTATCATAAATAAAGTATCGACGAAATCTGCCTTTGTAAGCCCCCTGAATTTCTGGGATTTATTTTTTTGAATTTTCTAAATGAATTATTATCGATAATTTATTTTGATTTAATTAATTTTGATCATTAAATGCTCTTTACCGTGACTTGGATTTCTAGAGCATCAGGGATGCCAGTCTCTGGAAATTTTTTTCTTGAAGTTTGTAGTAGACGAGATTATCTTCATGTTGATATATCGTGTCCCACTCGAACTTGTTCTCTTGGGCTCCATTTGCTTCGCGCAACTTTCGGGTCAATTTAGACCAATTTATCATCTGTCGTAATTTGTGACTTAACTTCCAACTTAAATTTCGGGCCCGACATCGGTCCAATCCAGTCGACCCAATATATGGCCCTAGCCTGTTTTGAGTCTACTATGCACGTGCCACTTGCGTGCCACCAAATTGATCTCCCTTGTGCTCCCATTTCATCTATGATTTTAATTGGTTTAATTTGTTATTTTAATTAAATCTTGGCCCCAATCTTGTCCAACTTGACCCAACACCCAACCCAAATTGGTGTGACCCTACCATGTCTACCTATACACCCTACTGATATTTTCTCATTTTTCCTCTAGTAAAAAATAACTCTCTTTACATACAAATATCTATTTCTCTCTCTCCATTTCAAATATATACATAATATATATATAATATCTCACTCTCTCTCTCACCTCACATCACACTCTCTCTCCCATTATCACTTAACCCCCCTTCTGTACGAGCAACCTACCCCCCCTCTCTCTACTTCTCTCTCTCCTCTCTCTAATAATATATCTATCTCTCTCTTTCTTCTATATATAATATATATACTCACACACATATACTAACCCCTCTCTCTCTCTCTCTCTCTCCACTCCACAAACACACCTCCTCCCATCAGCCGACCTCCCTCTCTCCTCTTCCCCTACCTAGCTGACACCCCCACCTCTCCATTCTCTTTTTTCTTCTTCACTTCTTCTATATTAACACTACATCACCACTTTACACCACCACCCCAACACCATCTCTCTACCACACTCTCTTCCTCTTCCTCCTTTCTCCTCGTCGGCCCCGCCGCCTTGCAACCGTGCCTCCGCTGTGGCCCAGCTGCAGCAGGGCGCAGCAGCACAGTACAACGAGGCACAGCAGCAGCAGCCGTTGCCAATGGCCGTGGTTCAGCCGTCGTTCAGGCGTCGCTGCCGGCGCCACGGACACCGTGGCCGGCCACCCCCTGGCCGGGCGACCTGGACGCACCTTCCCGTGGCGGCCATCGTCCTCCGGGACTTGCCGCCTAGGCGTTTCGTGCATTTGGCACGGGTTTCCGTCGGCGCGAGCTCGGAATGGATCCAAAAATAGCATTCCGTTGCAGCGAATTCGCACACGTTTTTAGAAAATCCGACCGTTGGATCGGCAATTTCTTTGCTCCGTCTCAATCTCGGTATATAGCTCTTCACTCCCCTCAATTTTCGTCCGTTAATTTTATCGTTTGATACATCAAAACCTATCACGACCCGTACCCGCTTTTCGGACGCGAGCTCGTGAGCATGCCAGCTATGCATCAAGCGAACTCCAGCCCAACTCGAATACGTAAATGCTGTCACGGCTAGGGTAAGCTGCAAAATCATGGCAAACAAATATATATCTCAATCTATAATAAGAATAATAAACATGAATGAACACTATGTGTCGTGGTCTGCAGCCCCCTAGCATATATGTCTGATGAGACTCCAAGGAAAATAACAAGGGTCTCTCAACTGAATCAATAACAGGATAACTCATGATAAGGAATATAGAGCATGAAAGGATAACAAACGTAATAATGATACCTGATTCCCACAAGAACCGCAAATCCTCTGCCATCCAGAACTACTAGCTAACTTCATGCAATCGCTAAACCTGAAGCGATCATCAGGTCCTCAGAGGACATAGCAAAATACATAATATAGATGCCTATCTAACAGTTTTATCATGCGCAAGAAAATAAACAAGAAAAACCGGAACACGATAAATGACTACGAACACGAACACGAACACACGAACACAAACACGAACACAAACACGAACATGAACATGAACACGAACACGAACACGAATACGAACACACGAACACTAGAACAACTACGCGTAAATGAACTGCCGATGCGAACAATGAACATGAGATCAATAGAAGAACCAAACCCTCATCCCGAGTGTGGACTCACGGGTTTGAACTAAACACTAACCCTCGTCCCGAGTGTGGACTCTCTGGTTAGTACTAACCCTCGTCCCGAGTGTGGACTCTCTGGTTAGTTCATGGCAAGGCACCCTCGTCCCGAGTGTGGACTCTCTGGTATAAGTACTACATCCTCGTCCCGAGTGTGGACTCTATGATGTAAACACCCTCGTCCCGAGTGTGGACTCTCTGGTGTAAGTCAAATCAACACCCTCGTCCCGAGTGTGGACTCTTTGGTGCAAATAATCGACATCCTCATCCCGAGTGTGGACCCACGGATGTAAACAGATCAAGAAAAACACCCTCGTCCCAAGTGTGGACTCTCTGGTGCCAAGGAAACAATATCAAGGATTTAGCAGTTCAATTACACGTACTCGTTCTATGACACGACTCAAGCAAGGTACTGACGAGAAACTCCAAGTGTGAACCACAAGACCAAACATGAACATGGCTATATACAATAAAAACAATTCAAAAGAATATAATATGAAAAGCACAAGTCCATAAACAACCAAAACTGGGAAATGAAATACAATGCATGAAAATAAAACTGTAGAGGAAGACAAGGTATACTTGCCTAGAGTTTGCACGAAGAACTATCAATAAACTGTCAACTGGTAAGCCAATAAGTCCAAATCTCACAACTATCTCCAAAAGCTAAAACAGACATTGACAACATTCTCAGAATAGTCAAATTAGCTAGGATTGCCTGTCCTTAAGTCCAATTCTGGACACATGGGCAAAACGGTAATTTCGGGCCAAATAGTGTCCGCCGTTGGACCCGCTTTGTATCAAAAAGTGTGCCAGAGTCAAAGGTCTCTAAAGTCGTCTAACTATATGTCTACGAATTCGTTTTGATGATACGAACCCAACGGTATGTCCAATTTTGGATTCCGGTGGGCCGTGCACAAAATTGCCCGTTGAATCGGACCGTAGGGCCCGCAAAACGGTGATCCAATCAACTGTCTCAGAATTGGACCAAACTTGGTATACAGGACCAGAAAAATGATACGGTCCTGTTGGTGCAAGTTTCGTCTCGATCTGACGAGCGTGCACAAAGTAATTGAGAAGTTTGCACAGAGATCGATACGGGGAATTTCGACGGATATGCATCAAATTCGTCGCGCACATGCGACCAATTGAATTTCGTCAAAGCCCACATGTCCACGAAGCCGTTACGCATCTTTTGATGCTTTCGGTTCATGACCACGTCGCCCGAATTGGCGGGACGCACGTTGGTTCGGAAGAATTTTAAAGTTTTTAAAAACAATTTTTAATGATAAAATCTCGATTTTGAAATCTGTTTTATCTGCATATAATTCATGAAAATTAAATATACAAAATAGGTTAGGAAGCCCTACATGTTGTCTCTAAATTCCTTTAATTGGTTTTCAAAATCTCCTAATGGTTTGTCCACAATCTCTCTTACAAGGGAGGGTTTTGGACTGCTCTTTACTCTGTTTTAAGCAGAGTTTGGCCGATTTTTGGGCTCAGTTTGTGAAACATGTAGGGCAAAGTAAATCGAGCTAGTTAAATCGAAGCAAAGGGGGTTAGATTGTAGTTGTAACTGAATAATCGAAACATAATTCAGTGGAGAAACGAGGAAGATACGACGTCCCGAACATTGCCGTGACTCCTGCCATTGCTGCTGTCCTCTGTTGGCTGTGCGCCTGAGCGCGCGGACTTGGTCGGCTGGCGGTGCGCGGCGGCGGCGCACGGCGGTGGCGCACGCGGTCAGGCCTCCCAGGCGCGCAGGATGGTGGTGGCGGTGTTAGGGTTTGATGTTTCTCTCTCGATTTCTCTATGTATAGTCGGGTGTAGCTCGGGCTGGAGAATCTTCCTGGGCTTTGCTTGGTTTCCCTGTGGGGGCTTGGGATTGCTCCTGGGCTGCTCCTTGTTTTCTTTTGCATTTTCTTTTTCCTATTTCCCAATATATAAACTAAATGGAGATACATATATACACATCCGTATATATATTCATATATTTATACATACATACTATATATCTATATACACACATATATATGCATATATATCTGTATGATAAATACATATACCCTATATTTATCTTTATACATACATACTTATATATATTACCATAAATACAATAAAATAATATACACAACATTTTATATATATTAAATAATATTGTTTTATATATACGTAGAAAAGCCTATTTTCATGTACTATGAATATATTTCTATATATATACACATGTATATATAATCTAGATAAATCCCATAATCCAATAGATTTATTAAGGAGAATAATTACTATAATATTAATAAAATATTATTTAATGCTAAGAACTCATAATATATATATATATATATATATATATATATATATATATATATATATATATATATATATATATATATATATATATATATATATATATATATATATATATACAACCACCTTTTGTGAAATCGACTACCAGGTTACTAAATTAGAATAGTGATACAACATACGTCTACATGGTCTTTTTTAGTCTCCCTACGTGCCTACATGGGTTTGGGCTTGGTTCGGGTCAAGCCCGGACCAGTTTGGTACGACCGGGTCACTTAAACGTCGAATAATATTAATAATGATTAATTAAACTATTCATAATGGTCATGTTGCAACTTGGCCTGGTTTTTCTAGTTAGGACGTCCCTATGGCTCGGTCTTCCATGGCATGACTAATACACTAGTCAAAGCACGCCATTGTACTATTCGTGCCATGATTCCTAGTCGTCTTGTACTCCAAAACTCTAACATGGCTAAAGTCAACTACTGTAATAATATACTAAATAATTATTTATAAAGATCTAAGAATTACCATTTAAATCAAATAAATAATAAAAAAAATATTTTGAAAATTTTCGGGAAGGGAGGCTACAAAACCGGCCATCAAGTTGACCGTTTAAATTGTGTAATTTTTGGACAATTTTACGGAGCCAACTTTGTCGGTTCGTATCTCTTCCATCGCAGCTCCATCTGGCGTGCTACTAGTTCCTATGCGAAGCTGGTATAACCCTCTTTATTTCTCTCAAGTTTCGTTTTATTGTGAGCACGTTTGGTTGGTCGAATTCGACGCCAAAGTTGGCCGTCCGAATTCTTAATTTAGCACTTGTAAAATTCTATTTTTGAACCCGGGACTCCGAATTCAATTTCTGACACCACCAGTAGACTCGTGGCATCGTTTTAGCACATTTTCATATAAAGTTTGTTAGATTTGGAGGACGTGGGCCCTGGCACGTATTTCGGTGCAATGCGGGCCCCACAGTCCGGATCAACGCGACTTTTGACGTCGGCTCATCGAAATCCAATTTCAGATATACCATTGAGTTCATATCATCATTCTGGACTCGTTGACATATAATTTGCTAAGTTTTAGTGGACATTGGTTCTAGCACGCGTTTCGGTGCAAGTCGGATACTAATATCCGGGTCAAGGGGTCATTTTGAGATCGGCTCATCGGAATCCAATTTCGGATATACCGTTGAGTTCGTATCGTCATTCTGGATTCGTGGACATATATTTTGCTAGGTTTTGAGGACTTTTATTCTGGCATATTTTTCGGTGCAAAGCGGGTCCGACACAGACACCGTTTTGACCTGAAATTATCTTTTTGCCCCTGTGTCCAAATTGGACTAAATTGGACTTATGGATATGCTATCCTAGCTAAGTTGACCATTCTGGACATGTTGGTAATAGTTGTTTCACCATCCGACAACATCTATTGGTTTTCACCCTATTATTATTACAATCTTTCTCTTTTGTTTGTATTTAGAGATCCATCGATTCTGGTGATTTCACAACCACTGAAATTGAATGTGTTGACCCTGTAGATGTTTATAGAGACTAGCCTTGACCCTGTTTGACCATGGTTGACTGATTTGACTGAACGTCGAAGTAGAGTCAACATTTGACCTAGTTTAACCTAGAGTTGACCAAAGTTGACTAGAGTTGACCAGTTGACCAAAAGTCAACTGTAAGTCAACCTTTAACCCACTTTGACCTAGTTTGACTTGGTTTGACTTCCTGTGACCTAGTTTGACCTAGTGTGACTCAGTGTGACCTAGTTTGACTTAGTGGACTGAAATTGACCTAGATTAATCATGCCTAACACTGTTGAACCCTAATTAGCTTATATATATCTCATCTTTAGGTCTGTGATTTCACTCTGAGCCAGATTACACAGTTAACATATTCTACCAGATCTCAGGCGAGTACATTCTCTGATAATAATTTTGTTTTATGATATCGTCTATGTTTCTTATATTTAGTGTAGATACCCTTGTTCTCTTGACACATTGTTCACACGAACTAGTATTTCTCTGGATTCCGTCATGAGATGTTATTCCTTGCTTTCCTTGGTATATCTTGTGCAAGTCTTTCTTGTTCCTTGTGTATTGTATAGACACGATTCCTGCGAAGGCTAGCTATACCCTCTCGGAGAATCGCGTGTCATGATGTGTCATGGTTGGATCCACTATACTAGTCGGGGACGGAGAGTATTAGTGTAGATGTGTGGTCATTATCCATCTTGTTTATTCTTGTAGACCTTGTGAATGCCAATCCTACACTCCACGTATGATTGGCTAGATCATTAGACCTTGTGCAGACCCAAGTCTGCAATATGTTGAAACTAGTACTCACACACTTAGATAGATGATTCTTGATTCTTGATTCTTGTACATGCCATGATCAGTTTTACTTGCCTTGTTCTAGCTCTAGAATTATAACTTACCTTGCCATGATACTCACATGTACATTTCATGATTTCTTGTATATTCTTTCTATTTACTGCTACATTTTCAATATCGTCTGATTAGAACTGTTATTTGAGATTTGTGCTCGTTCCATCTTGACTGGATATGTTGACAAAATTTTAGGAGTAGTTGTGCCCTCAGTATTGGACTTCATGATGTTGCTAGCTGAGGTGGATCTCACTATTCTTCTATGTGAGTTTCCTGGTAGTTACCCTTAGTTTGTCTTGTTGTTCTTTCGTTATTTTCCTGTCTTATGATTCCTTCTAGTAGTTTCTAATTGTTTTTGTGCCTTAGTTATCTTTTCTGTCTTATCTTCTTTAGATGTTGGGTTGTGATTGAGTACATTTGTGGTTCATGTACCTTCTAGATGTAGTGTATATTTATTTGGGTACTAGACAGCGTTCTACCACCGATACTGCGGTGTAGGCTGGGCGTGGCCCACGTATTCGTATCCGTATATCCGGGTGCGGGTCGTAACACGTTTTTGTGGTGGCCCATGCAGGTCTGTCTTTGCAAATTAATGCGAAGTCATGGTGGTACTTGAGCTTATTTGTACTACTACGAGTCTGCCCTAGGATTTAGGTTGAGTCATGGAATATTTTAGTATTTTGGTACTCAGTCACATTTTAGGAACTCTTGGTAGATTCCAGGGATGACCCCTGGGAATCTTATTTCGAAAAGTTTTTTAAATCTTTTCCCACTTGTTTCTATTCGTCTTGATTTTTGAAATATTTGTCTGTATCAAACTTTGTTCTTTCTTGGGATGAGTTGTGGATCCCAGAGGGAAGGTATAAGTTGAGCTTATATATCCTCTAGGTTGAGAATCAAATATGATTTGCCAAACTTATATCAAGGTTGAGATTATTTAGATTATATTCCAGAGCTTTCAATCCTGACCAAGATAGTACCTTTGGGACTTCTCCTGAGAACTTTTCCTCAATCCTGTCTCGAAATCTGTTTTCGCTAGTTTCCACTTATTTATCCTTGATTCATTATTGAATTTTGAATTTTGATGTTCGTTCATTGTTGACTTTGACTTTGTATCTAAAATTAGTTTTTATGAATTGAGTTAAAATATTCTGATAAACATATTGATGAGGACGATAAATGTCTACTTTACTTATGGACTTTAGAATTTAGCGCAGTCATACTAGCTAGCACGACAGGGACGTGGAGCCTGATGTTGGTTATACTATCATAGTTATGGAATTTGGATTTTCTTGCAGCCATACCGGTTGGCGTGGTAAGAATTCCAGATGACATAATTTTAGGGTGTATACCTTAGTTATGGACTCTGTCGTTTATTGCAGCTATGCTTACTGGCATGGCAAAAATTCTGGCAACATAATTTCAGGAAGACGTGTATGGTTATCAGACTGTATCTTAAATCGGATCACTTCGTTATGACCGGATGAGCAAGAACAAATTCTTATCATCATTTTTCCCCGTCTTGGTTAACTCTGTCTATCTACAGCCTAACTAGGATTTTCTCGACAGGATTGTTTCGTGTTCCATCTTTCATATGATTTGACTAAACTCTTCTTCGCTAGCCTCTTGGATAATTCTTCTTGTCCTTTCCAGTAATTGTTAAAAGTGCCTCATGAGTTAATTCAAGAAAAGTTCGAAAAGTAATTTATCCTGGTATTACGGAATTGGGAGTTTGCATCCAGAGAAATATTGGCGAGGCATGACTTCGGATAACGACATCATGGTTAAATATGTTTCTCGAATTCTACTTTGACCACTCCCTAAGCATTTTGACTAACATCTTTTCCTTTATTTTACAAAATTTGTTTGGAAATATTTTACGAATTTGGCCAAGTTAGGTTCAGGAACCTATATTATCTGGCGTGACAGCTGTGCACTGCAGTCATCCGTCGTATTATGGAACAAGGAACTTAATCGCAGCCAGATGCACACTAGCGCGGTAGTAACTTCATGTGACATAATTACGGAGGTATCTGGTTCTTGAGTTTTACTTCGACTACGTCCTATGCATCTCTTTTGGTCTCATACTATTCTTGGAAATATTTCGACAATCTTTCCTGTCTTGCTTGACCCTTACCTTGTCTGAATATTGATATGGATTGCTCGAACCAGTCTTAGGCCTTTATTTCCTTCTATTTAATTGATGACTGAAATAGCCAAACCTTATTAACAGATTATGTAGTGTAACTGTAATATGTTAATGTGTGATTATGATGAGTATATTTTTCTTGGGGATTCATTGGGTTAAGCTTGTAGGACAGATATGAGTGACTGACTATAGTGGACTTAGAAACCATTAAGAATGATTAGTTTGATAGTATAGATTGATTTTATGGTATCTAAGAAGGAGTAATGAAATATTATATTTTGTGACTACGGATTTAGGACTAGAATCTTGCGCTTAGATTCGAGGGTTGAACATTGTAAGACTTTGATGACCAAGTGATTATTGGTTATCTAAAAACTATTTACTTACGATTGGAGGATAGATCGATATATGGAATGAAATAGAAGGAGATAACATTGCGTGCAAGATCGGAAGATAGCAAGAACAAAACATGGACATATGTACATAGGTAATAAATAATTCGGTAAATGAATTAAGAGTTTGAATTTGAGGGTTTATATTCAGGAGTTCTTGAGTAAAAGAGAGAAGGCTCAATGCCAAGAATATGTTTTGAATGTATAATTTCATGGAGCTTGTGATTAATAGAAAAAAAAACTTAGGACGGGATAAGGAAACAAACAAATTGCTATTGAGATTGGAATTCTGGTTGATGGCTAATCATTGTTGATATATATATATATACGTATCTCGAGGATGACCTATATTTTTTAGAGTATATGTAAAGGTTCTTATTGATATGAAGATCTATGGGGTAAAATGACATAGTTTTTATGGAAGAAGCTTGTTGAACCTGAACCAAATGATTGTAGAGAAAAACAACATAGGTGATCACAAATGTAGCAGATTGAGTACTGTAGCCATAGCAGTTGCATGTTTTAGCTTGACCTATTGGATTATTTTAATTTCGAGGACAAATTTTTATAAGGTGGGTAGGATGTAAGCCTCATGAATTTTTGAATTTTTTTTTTGAATTTTCTAAATGAATTATTATCGATAATTCATTTTGATTTAATTAATTTTGATCATTAAATGCTCTTTACCGTGACTTAGATTTCTAGAGCATCAGGGATGCCAGTCTCTGGAAACTTTCTTCTTGAAGTTTGTAGTAGACGAGATTATCTTCATGTTGATATATCGTGTCACACTCGAACTTGTTCTCTTGTGCTCCATTTGCTTCGTACAACTTTCGGGTCAATTTAGACCAATTTATCGTTTGCCGTAATTTGTGACTTAACTTCCAACTTAAATTCCGGGCCCGACATCGCTCCAATCCAATCGACCCAATATATGGCCTTAGCCTGTTTTGAGTCTACTATGCATATGACACTTGCGTACCACCAAATTGATCTCCCTTGTCCTCCCATTTCATCCATGATTTTAATTGGTTTAAATTGTTATTTTAATAAAATCTTGGCCCAAGCTTGTCCAACTTGACCCAACATCCAACCCAAATTGGTGTGACCCTACCATGTCTATCTATACAACCTACTGATATTTTCTCATTTTTTCTCTACTCAAAAATAACTCTCTTTACATACAAATATCTATTTCTCTCCATTTCAAATATATACATAATATATATAATATCTCACTCTCTCTCTCACCTCACATCACATACTCTCTCTCATGATCACTTAACCCCCCTCCTGTACGAGCAACCTACCCCCCTCACTCTACTTCTCTCTCTCTCTAATAATGTATCTATCTCTCTCTTTCTTCTATATATAATATATATACTCACACACATATACTAATCCCTCTCTCTCTCTCTCCACTCCCACAAACACACCCCCTCCCATCAGCCGACCTCCCTCTCTCCTCTTCCCCTACCTAGCCGACACCCCCACCTCTCCATTCTCTTTTTTTTCTTCACTTCTTCTACATTAACACCACCATCACCACTTTACACAACCACCCCCATCACCATCTCTCCACCATACTCTCTTCCACCTCCTCCTTTCTCCCCATCGGCCCTGCTGCCCTACAGCCGTGCCTCCACCGTGAACCAGCAGCAGTGAGGCGCAGCAGCAGTAGCAGTAGCTCAGTACAGCGAGGTGCAGCAGCAGCAGCTACGCCAATGGCCACGGTTCAGCCGCCGTTCAGGCGCCACCGCCGGCGCCGCGACCGCCGTGGCCGACCACCCCCTGGCCGGGCGACCTGGGTGCACCTTTCTATGACGGCCACCGTCCTCCAGAACGCGCCGCCTAGGCGTTTCGTGCGTTTGGCTCGGGTTTCCGTCGGCGCGAGCTCGGAATGGATCCGAAAATGGCGTCCCGTCGTAGCGACTTCGCGTACGTTTTTGGGAAATTCGACCGTTGGATCAGCGATTTCTTTGCTCCATCTCAATTTCGGTATATAGCTCTTCAATCCACTCGATTTTCGTCCGTTAATTTTATCGTTTGATACATCAAAACCGGCCACCAAGTTGACCATTTAAATTGTGTAATTTTTGGACAGTTTTACGGAGCCAACTTCGTCGGTTCGTAACTCTTCCATCATAGCTTCGTCTGGGGTGATACTGGTTCCTATGCGAAGCTGGTATAACCCTCTCCCTTCCCCTCAAGTTTCGTTTTATTGTGAGCACGTTTGGTTGGTCGAATTCGACGTCAAAGTTGCCCGTCCGAATTCTTAATTTAGCACTTGTAAAATTCTATTTTTGAATCCGGGACTCCGAATTTAATTTCTGACACCACCAGTAGACTCGTGGCATCGTTCTGGCACGTTTTCATATAAAGTTTGTTAGATTTCGCTGACGTGGGCCCTGGCACGCATTTCGGTGCAAAGCGGGCCCCACAGTCCCGGTCAACGAGACCTTTTGACGCCGGCTCATCGGAATCCAATTCCGGATATACCATTGAGTTCGTATCATCATTCTGGACTCGTTGACATATAATTTGCTAGGTTTTAGTGGATATTGGTTTCGACACGCATTTTGGTGCAAGTCGAATACCAATATCCGGGTCAACGGGTCATTTTGAGATCGGCTCATCGGAATCCAATTCCGGATATACCATTGAGTTCGTATTATCATTCTGGATTCGTGGACATATATTTTCTAGGTTTTGAGGACTTTTATTCTAGCATATTTTTCGGTGCAAAGCGGATCCGACACGGACACCGTTTTGACCCGAAATTACCTTTTTGCTCCTGTGTCCAAATTGGACTTATGGATAGGCTATCCTAGCTAAGTTAACCATTCTGGACACGTTGGTAATGGTTGTTTCACCATCTGACAACATCTATAGGTTTTCACCCTATTATTATTATAATCTTTCTCTTTTGTTTGTATTTTGAGATCCATCGATTCTAGTGATTTCACAACCACTGAAATTGAATGTGTTGACCCTGTAGATGTTTATAGAGACTAGCCTTGACCATGTTTGACCATTGGTTGACTTCTTTGTTGAATATCGAAGTAGAGTCAACATTTGACCTAGTTTAACCTAGAGTTGACCAGAGTTGACTAGAGTTGACCAGTTGACCAAAAGTCAACTGTAAGTCAACCTTTGACCCAGTTTGACCTAGTTTGACTTGGTTTGACTTCCTGTGACCTAGTTTGACCTAGTGTGACTCAGTGTGACCTAGTTTGACTTAGTGGACTGAAATTGACCTAGATTAACCATGCCTAACACTGTTGAACCCTAATTAGCTTATATATATTTTATCTTTAGGTCTGTGATTTCACTCTGAGCGAGATTACACAGTTGACATATTCCGCCAGATCTCAGGCAAGTACATTCTCTGATAATAATTCTGTTTTATGATATCGTCTATGTTTCTTGTATTTAGTGTAGATACCCTTGTTCTCTTGACACATTGTTCACACGGATTGGTATTTCTCTGGATCCCGTCATGAGATGTTATTCCTTGCTTTTCTTGGTATATCTTGTGCAAGTCTTTCTTGTTCCTTGTGCATTGTATAAACACGATTCCTGCGAAGGCTAGCTACCCTCTCGGAGAATCGCGTGTCATGATGTGTCATGGTTGGATCCACTATACTAGTCGGGGACGGAGAGTATTAGTGTAGATGCGTGGTCATTATCCGCTTTGTTTATTCTTGTAGACCTTGTGAATGCCAATCCTACACTCCACGTATGATTGGCTAGATCATTAGACCTTGTGCAGACCCAAGCTGACCACATGTTGAAACTAGTACTCACACACTTAGATAGATGATTCTTGATTCTTGTACATGCCATCATCAGTTTTACTTGCCTTGTTCTAGCTCTAGAATTACAGCTTACCTTGCCATGATACTCACATGTACATTTCATGATTTCTTGTATATTCTTTCTATTTACTGCTATATTTTTAATATCGTCTGATTAGAACTATTATTTGAGATTTGTGCTCGTTCCATCCTGACTGGATATGTTGACAAAATTTTAGGAGTAGTTGTGCCCTCAGTATTGGACTTCATGATATTGCCCGCTGAGGTGGATCTCACTATTCTTCTATGTGAGTTGCCTGGCAGTTACCTTTAGTTTGTCTTGTTGTTCTTTCTTTATTTTCCTGTCTTATGATTCCTTCTAGTAGTTTCTAATTGTTCTTGTGCCTTAGTTATCTTTCCTGTCTTATCTTCTTTAGATGTTGGGTTGTGATTGAGTACATTTGTGGTTCATGGACCTTCTAGATGTAGTGTATATTTATTTGGGTACTAGACAGCATTCTACCGCCGATACTGCGGCGTAGGATGGGCGTGGCCCACGTATTCGTATCCGTATATCCAGGTGCGGGTCGTGACAGCCTTCAACCCCCACAAATAAAATATGTGAATGAATAAATGAATAAATTTTTTTGAAACTTCGAAAAAGGGAATCTAGGGTTAGGGATGTGTAATTGATTTTGGGAATTAGGGATAGTGATTTGGATGGTTGGGAGTTTTGGGACCTAGGGATTTGATCCAGTCATACCCCAAATCAATCATAAAATATTGTCGAAAATAATACCTATTACTTTAAATAATCCTTGTAATAAAATCAATTGTCAAAATATTGTTAAGAATAATTCAGATATTTATAGCTGTATATTTTTCACAAATACAATACCTTCTAAAATAATATAGTAATAATTTGAATTTAATTAAACTCTTGATAAAATAGTAATTCAAATAATCCTAGAATAAAATCTCTTCTAAAATTTTGCAAGTCTTCCCTTTTTTTTTTTCAAAATATCTGAAATAGAAATAGAATAAAAATTATTTCCCGATTTAGAAAAATAATTAAACTAAAATAAACTAAATAGAAAATGTAAGAAAATAGGAAAGTGGGCTTACGACCTACCCACCTTATAATGATTTACCCTAGAAATTTTAAAGAACACGATTAGGCACGATTATGAAGAATAATCAAGAAACCAATTTTCAATTGATACGAATAAAACGACGAATGGTATAATTAAGGGAGGGATATGGTTCATGATCTGTTTAATCATGCGTAATCATGAATATGTTCAAAATGATAAAGATAATAGAAAAAAGAGAGTGTGATTTGGCACGATCAATATTCGGTCAAATGGTCTTAGTTGACAACCAAATGTTTTTAAGAACGATCAAGATTGAAATGGTTGGGCACGAACAACCTATGGTCAACATGGTTGAGTCATTACCAGTTTTTTGAGGAATGACCAGAGTTCTCGATGAAATCTAAACAAGATTTTAGTCGCATTTAAGATGCAAGTCACGATCAAGGCTAATCGTGCAAGTCATCCAAGTAGGGTGAAAATAGGAAGTTGGTATGAGCAGGTTCATGATCAAAATAGTCATGACCATAGTCGGAATGAAAGTATAACCTTAGCTATAATTAAGTTGAAATTATAGGCACGATTATGATTTAGTCTTGATAAAAAATTTGTTTAAGATCGAATCAAATTTAAAATAATCTTGGTACGAACAACTAGTTAAAAAAATTATTTAGGCACGATCATAGAATCGAATTCTAGGATGACAGGCGAATTGGCACGATCGAAATAGAATCAAATAGTTTAGTTGTGATCTAAAGGCATTTAAGGATGATCCAAATCAGAATCGTTCTGACACGATCGATTGTGTTGTCATGATCATAGAATCATAATCTAGGTGTGATTATGAATCTAGTGGAAGGAAATCAATTTAGGTTTAAAAGTTGACGATTCGAAGATAGGAAGATATGGAGGAAAAGAAGGACAACCAGTTTATTGAGAAAATGGTAAGTTAGGAATAAGGCACTAAATCGATTTGGAAGCTTGATAGTCATATGTCAATAAAGGACGTTGCCTCTAAGATATTCAAAACCGTAAGTACATCCGGAGTCACTTTACCGAGAATTTATGCCTCGCCAGTGTACAGCTAGCTACAATAAACTCTTGGTTCCACGACTCAAGCAAGGATACGATAACGAATACCCTATCAACTCTATCCAATATGGACATAACAACTTAAAGACGAAGATAGGACGACCAAGATATAGCTTTGATAACATTCGATAACTTATACTTACTCAAGATTACTTCAACTTAGGGATCATGCCTCGCCAGTTCACTGCTGGCTGCAGTGAACCCACAATCTCCATAAGTCAAATAAGTGACGACAGTGCGCGGCTGTCTTCCATCATAAGTCACCGATCATCCTTTTAACTACATCCTTAAAATCTCAACGGAGGTTCAAAAATCCTTAAACAAATTGACCATGATGGAGAAAGCTAGAAATTTGAACGAATTGATTCATTATAGAAAAGTGTACGTATCCATCCTTGAAGGCAATGTATCCGTTTTGAAAATTAAACGATTGATTAGGAAGAACATGGTGGAAGGCAAGAGAAATATAAAGTTTTATTTCTATTTCTCTATATTCAAGATCGAAGAGGAAACATGCATAGCTAACTCGAAGTAGATATATGGGTAATGAATCATGTTAGACTCAGACTTAATGGATTAGAAATAAGACATCGATATAATATTTATCCCAGGCTGATGGGAAATGATTAAGCAATAAGAATTCTGCTATATGATAATGAGATTTAGAGGGAAGAAAAAAATTAGAATTACACAAATGATCAAGATATAAAAATGTAAGTGTCGGTCCTACAGGTTTCAACTCTTGAAAATGAAATGATCAATTTGGGAGGAATAACCGAAGACAAGATAAGAATAAAACATTCTAATCCCTATTTCATGTATATACAAATGATTGAGGGAAAAAGACGTTGAACTCGAGATTCAGTGGGGGTAACAGATTCAGAAATTATAAAACTCATATAGCAAAATGCAAAGATAAATAAATAAATAATTTGGACTACTGACAATATGGGGATGATATGTAAAGAGGGTAAAATGAAAGATTGAACATTTATCAAGGTTAGATATTGATCCTATGAAGGCCTGACTTACCAAGTGAATAGTCTACCCACCTTGATCCTATCATCATATCAAAATAAAATAACATATTCACCTACGAAAATTCTCAAGTATCCATTAAGATTTATGATTCAATAATTCCTACTAAAATCATATGGCCTATGTAGCAACCTTAACTACCCTATGACCTAAATTACATAAGGGAACTCCTAGTCCTAGTCATTCTCCTAGAATCAATTCAATCCTAATTGTGAATGAGCAATTCTTAGTCGTAGGCTCGTAGCAGTATGACTAATATGGTACTACCACGAGTTCGTACAATTTGTGAAGACTGACCTGCATGGGCCACCACAAAAACTTGTCACGACCGCACCCGCTTTTCGGATACGAGACGTGTCCAAGCCAGCCTACGCCGCAGAGTCGGTGGTAGAACGCTGCCACGGCCAAGATGCTCAAAATCACAAAATATAACATTTATTGCTCATTCACATTTCTAAATTGATTATAATATTTACAACATTTATAATTAAAGAAAATACAAGGTTCTTACAATTAATGAAAATGATACAACTTTTATCTAATTTCTAGGCTTCTGCCAGCAAGTATACCCTTATCTTCCCATACTAAGTGAAGCCACTAGCTAAACCTGAAAAATGTTAATTTTCAGTCAGTAATGGAACAAGCACACAAACCGATGGCAATGCGAAAACATAATAGAATTCACAAGATATGAAAATAATATATGTGAGCTGAAAACTAGAAAGTAATTGATGTCATGGCAAGCGGTGAAGAAAACAAGGAAACAAATAAAATACAACTATCTATGTATTTTGAAATATCACTTTCGACATGTGAACGGCTAGGGGGTAAATCCGGCACCCTGCACGTGTCGTGTGCAGCTGCTATTCTCCACGAAAGACACGGGGGATGGACAAGGGGTAGTTCACATGTCTACTAAGATATTTTCCCTCCCGACTAGTACTCATGGACTCGAACGAGTCACGAAACACGAAAACATGATAATCACAAAATATAGTAAGTAGAGATCCATGATACTAATTTTCGTATGACGAGCGTGTCAACAAGCTAGAGAGCACATGTATAAACATGAAATGGAAAACTATTATGAATCGAAAGCAATCAGAAAGTGCACTTGCCTGATGTCCTTAGCTGGTGAAACAGATAATACTATACCATTTCAGTGAGCCACACAGTCAACACATGCAAAAGTCTCCAGATGCTAAAATAAATATTACCAACATTTTCAGAATAGTCAAATTAGCTAGGATAGCCTGTCCATAAGTCCAATTATGGACTACAGGGGCAAAACGATAATTTTGGGTTAAAACGGTATCGCCGTTGGCACCCGCTTTGCACCGAAAAGTGTGCCAAAGTCTATAGTCTCTAAAGTTATCAAACTATATGTCTACAGGTCTGATTTTTCGATACGAACCCAACCGTATGTCCAAAGTTGGATTCGGCGGGCCGTGCACAAAATCGCCCGTTGAGTCGGATCGTGGGGCCCGTAAAACGGCGATTCGGTCAACTGTCTCAGAATCTGGACCAATATTAGCATACAGGACCTAGAAAAATGATATGGTCCTGTTGATAGTAAGTTTCATCTCGATTTGACGAATATGCACAAAGTAATTGGAAAATTTGCAAAGAGGACCGATACGGTGAATCTCGACGGATACGTATCAAATTCGTCGCGCACACGCAAACAATTTGAATTCCGTCAAAGTCCACACGTCCGTGAGGCCATTACGCACCTTTCAATGCTTTCAGTTCAGCGACCACGTCGCCCGGTTTAGGTAGGACGCACGTCGTACCGAAAGATTTTCTAACGATTCTACTGTTTTGAAGACAAGTTTTTTGTGAAACTTTCGAATCAAAATTATTTTTATATAATGAATGATAAATTAAACTAGCAGAAGGGTTTTAAAGCCCTACATGTGGTATATAACTGTGTTCAAGTACAATTTCTAATCTGGTACTAGATCGATCGAAATTGATCCTCAAACGGGGGTATAAGGACTATTATACGCTCTGTTTTGCGAACAAAAATTTGGTCGACTTTGTGTCGATTATTCGAACAACTCAG
This sequence comes from Iris pallida, assembly GCA_029216955.1. Lineage (NCBI taxonomy): Eukaryota > Viridiplantae > Streptophyta > Magnoliopsida > Asparagales > Iridaceae > Iris > Iris pallida. The sequence continues at coordinate 7,006,695 of JANAVB010040018.1, read as the reverse complement.
GGCATCTACATATAAAGTAATTGAGAGTAATCTAAAGTTGTATATATAGGCTGCATACAACAGGAGAAAGATCAAAAAACGATCGAGTGTGTACGAAGAAAACTTGCGACGAAGTCGTCCTCGCAGACTGCTACTGTTGCTGCGGCTGGTACAACTATTCTATCCGCACGCAGCCCTGGGAGGTGGCGGTGGCCGGCCGACGCAGTTATGACAGCACACAGGGCCCAGGGGTCGGGGCGGCGGTCTGGTGTTAGGGTTTTGTTTCCGTTCTCCTTTCTTTCTCTCATTTTTATATGTATACGTAGGTGTGGGTCGGGTTCAGAGGTTGGAGGAGGTGAACAGTAGCCCGACTACTGTTCACCTTTTTTGATTTCTCTTCATTTCTATTACAGCCATATATATATATATATATAAATAAAAAAAATATATATATATATATAAATAAATATATATATATATATATATATATATATATATATCTATATATATATATTATTTTTTTAGGAACTGGAAATATATTAAAGAGAACTGACAGGGGCCCCACAGGCTGGACAGCCATCAAAATTCAACAACACAAAAAAAGGGGGAAAATAAACAACAGAAAAAGAGGGGAAAATAGAAAGGAAATGACGCGCAGCCCGAGGGAGCCTCGGGGCTTACGAGCGCGCCATCCGGGGGGGGCACGGCCCGAGGCTAAACGTGGGGCCCGATGCGGAGCGCATTTCCCGAGGAAGGGGGGTCTCGACCCCGAGGGAGGGAGGGAGGGCACCCCACGGCGGGGGGCCCGGGTGGGGGGGGCTCTCCCTCGTGGGGAGGAGCCACGGTGATGGCGCTACCTCGAAGGGGGGAATTACTGCAAGGGGAGAGGGGAACCGCCGCGGGAGGGGGGTGGAGAGGACGGGGTGACCCACGTCAGAATCTAGACCCGCGTCGAAGGAAAGAGGGAGCCGTCGCGAGGGGGTGCCGGAGCGGAAGGGAGAGAGCCACGACTCTGGAAGGCGTCGATGACCCATGGGTCACGAGAACTGGGGAGAGGAGGGAGAGGAAGCCCGAGGGAGGGAGAAGAGAAACAACCGGAGGAGGGGAGGAGTCAGCCCCGGGGGGCGACGGCCGAGGAGAGAGGCCCGGCGAGGGTGCGGCCGCAAGTTGGGGAGGACGGCGAACAAGTCAGCCGGCGCGGCGGCTGGGGGTCCCGAGGCGGCGGCTGGGGCGAGACGGAGGGGCTCGACCCCATGGGGGAGCGGAAGACGCACCACGGCGAAGCGGAGGGGGGACCTGAACCGTCGGGGACTGAAGAGTACCTTGAGGGCGCAACTGAGGGGGATGGGAGGGGGGTCCAGTGCAACCACAGAGGAGGAGGGGGCGCCGGGAAGAAGGCCGCCGCCAAGGCGGGAGGAGGCACGGCGAGATGGACGACGGAGGGGAGGGCGCCGGAAGGAAGTCCGCTGCCGAGGCGGGGGGTGACGCGACGGGAGGAAGCGCCGGAGGAAAAGCCGCTGCCGAGGCGGGGGGTGGCACGACGAGAGGGGCGGTGGGAGGGGGAGGCGCCGGGGTAGGGGGAGGGAAGACTGGCGGAGCGAGCAACGTCCCAGGCGGAGGACCGAGGAGGGAAGGGGCCAGAGGGTAACATGAGGGGACAGCCGGCGGAGGAAGATCGGGCCGTCGACGCCTAAGCTGGGTACGCCGAGGATGCCGGAGAGGGAGGCGGCACTGGGGGGAAGGGGGAGGAGGGAGGGGGAGGACTCCGTACGGCGAAGAGGGCGCCGACAAGTGGGTGGCTGTCAGGCGGAGCCCGGCCATCCAGGGAGTCGGGCGTGGCGGAAAGACGAGAGAGAGAGCCGCCGAAGAGGGATAGGGGCCGATGGCGCGGCCAGACCAAGAAGGTCGACCGACCAGGAGGGTGACGCCGACCACGAGGAGGAGAGGGAAGTGCCGACGAGCGAAGGGGCCCGACGGACCCGCTCCTCTTCCTGGAGAGAACTCCAGCTGTATATATATAATATATATATTTTATATATATATATATAATATATATATATATTTATATATACTATATATATATATATATATTATATATATGACAATACATACCTATATATGTGAATAATATTTCCATAGCCAAATCTTAATGATAATTTCCTTGTGTATGGTTTATAAAATATGCACACCCATATATATAATTCATTTGATAATGAATTATCAGAATAAACGAATACAAATGATATAATAATAATAATAATAATAATAATAATAATAATAATAATATAATAATAATAATAATAATAATAATAATAATAATTATATTATATAACAATAACTGACTAAAATAACCCATAAGAATTTTTGGTGAACATATCATACCCCATCTTTATTTGGCCCTAGAAATTCGTACAAATATTCCAAAACACCATTAAAATAAACTATTAAATATTTAGAAAATATTTTTCAAGTCATAAAAATAAATAAGAATATTTGTACACACATAAAATGTCTACGTGACCGTCTTTGGTCTCTCTAATTGCCTACATGGACTTGGATTTGGTTCGGGTCCAGTTCGGACTAAATTGGCACACCGGGTCTCCTAAAATCATAATCTTAATTAATATATAATTAATTAATCTATAAGGGTTAAGTCGCAACTTAGCTTGGTTTTTCTAGTTGGTACATACTTATGGCTCGGCCTTCCTTTCCATGGCTGAAACACTAGTCAAGGCACACCACTGCATTATCCGTGCCACGATTTCTAGTCGTCTGGTACTTCAAAACTCAATCGTGGCTGAAGTCATCTACCGTAATAATTATCTAATTATTTATTTATAAAATCTAAAAAATCTTAATAAAATAAAATAAAATAAAAATATATATTAAAATTTTGGGAAAGGGGATTACAAGCGGCAAGGCCGGCTAGTGCGTCGGGCTCTAAGTTCTGTAGGTACGACACGTATTCTATAAAGAATCCTATGAATGTGGAGATGATGTCGATCGCTGCCTGGTGGTTGGGGATCAGATCTTCATGTCGAACCTCATACTGCCCTCGAACCTGGCTGATGATTAATTTCGAGTCTCCATAGGCCTCGATGTAGTCAACTCTCAGTTGTTTATAGAGTTGGAGCTGAATGATGAGAGCGTTATGCTCTGCAATATTGTTGGTGCACGACTCCATGAGATAATATACGCGATTGATGACTAGGCCTTCGAGGGTGATGAGGACGATCCTAACTCCTGCGATGATATCGCCCTTTGGTCTTATTCTTGAAGCACCATCGAAGAACATGTGCCAAACCGAGTTGTCTAAGACTGTATTGGACTCTAAAACTTCATTTGGGATATCGTCGTAGAGTTTCCGACGTCTCTGGCACAGGGTGTGCTGTCCAGGAAATTCTGTTAGCGCTTTGCCTTTGACTGCCTTCTACAGGACGAACACCATATCATAGGAAGTCAGAAGGATTGCCATGTGGCTAATCGCGAGTTTAATTCCCTGGCTTAGTCATGAGGATTCTGAGGGGATTGATTCTAGACACGACGTGGATCGTCTGTCCGATCACATAGTGTCGCGTCTTCTGGATAGCAAAGAGAAGGGCGAGACACTCTTTCTTAATAGGATTATACCTATGCTCGGCTCCAATCATGGTTCTGCTGAGATAGTAGATTGCCTGTTCGTGGACTTCACTGCTCTTCTGGGCTAGCAAGGCACCAAAGAGAATGGTTCATAGTTCGGACGTATAGTAGAAAAGGTTTTCCCACAACCGGTGCTATCAGTACTGGGAAGACTGGTAAGGTACTTTTTGATGTCGTCGAACGTGCGTTGGCATTCTTCGGTCCATACAAAGGAGACCCCTTTCTTCATTAACTTGGTGAAGGGTTGACATTTGCCTAGAAAGGTTCGCTATGAAACTTCTTATGTATGTCAGGCGTCCTTGCAGGCCTCGAAGCTCTCGAAGATTCCTTGGAAGGGCCATGTCCAAAATTGCCTTAGTCTTCTCCGGATCAATGTGAATCCCCTTTGCTATGATGATAAAGTCCAAAAACTTGCCGCTGGAAATGCCTAGGAAGGACTTAGTCGAGTTTATCTTTGATTATGCGTTCGTATTAAATCGAACTCTGTTCGTAGATCGTCCAAGTGGTTGGACTTGTCCTTGCTCTTAAAGGCAATATCATCAACGTAAGCCTCTACCATTTTTCAGAGATGCTTGCAGAATATAGTTCTCATAGCCCGCTAGTATGTTGCTCCCATATTCTTTAATCCAAAGGCATTACTGTGTAATAGTATACCCCTTTTGGAGTTCAGAATGTTATATGCTTCTTGTCTTCGGGGAGCATCTTGATCTGGTCGTAGCCTGAGAAACCATCCATAAAGGATATGTGCTCAAAGCCAAAGGTGTTGTCAATCATCACATCGGTGATCGGAGGAAAAAGTCGTCCTTAGGACATGTTGAGTTGAGATTCTTGAAATCTATGCAGATCCGTATCTTTCCGTTCTTCTTAGTGACTGGGACAATGTTTGCCACCCAATCTGGATGTTGCTCTTTCCGAATGAAGCCGCTCTCAATGAGTTTGTCGACTTCTTCATCGATAGCATCCATGATGTTGGGGCAAAATCCGATGCTAGTTGCTGTTTGACAGGCTTAGCATCGGGCGAGATATTGAGGCGATGCATGGCGACTTGTGGGTCTAAACCCGACATATCCTCGTAGCTCCAAGCGAAGACATCGATGTATTCGGATAAGCTGTCTCAGAGATTCCTTGTCTTCTTTTATCAGGCTTTTGTTGATGAAGATGGGCATAGAAGAGGCCTCATTTTCCAACTCGACCTGGATGACTTCATCTTCCGTGGAAGGTTCATGTTGCTCGAAATGCCATTCCTATTAAGATCCTAGGCAGTACGCCCAGGGTTCATCTTTGAAGTATTCAAACATCTGGTCTTCATCCTCGACCGGAGGATTTGTGGAGACCATGTTAGTGGACAGCATCTTTTTGAAGACCTGACCGGTACTGGTATCAGAGTCCCAGGTTGAGGAGTCAGAAGAATGTGAATGCATCATGACTTTCATATCCGAGTCTTCTAAAGTTGAAGTGGGTGTAACATAACCCAACCCCGGCGGGTGCGCTGGTAATAGTTTTGAGACTTTCCCTTTGGAGCTCGAATCCGTAAGAGAAGGCGCCGGCCTTTACCATAGTCGATTCCTTTGTTGCTGTTCAAGTCATAACCTATCTTCTGGATGAGGTATTTGGCTTGAGTAGCGTAACGATATACTTGCATCTTGCCGTTGTTGGGTTCTGGTACTCCTAGAGTTAGTCGATGAGGATGATCCAATCGACCAAGATGATGGGTACCTCTTCCTTCTTCCTTGTTGGAACTAGGAAGTAAGAGCCCTGGGAAGGGACAACTCGACTCGCAAGGTTGGCGGTTATCACTTGTGTTTGTAGCATACATAGAGTGTAGTCTAAGAAATATCTAGTGTTCCAACATGCACAAGAGTAATTTGAAGACAACTTTCTATTAATAAAATAAAAATTTTATCCCGAGGGATTACATCATCTAAGAGTACGCTTCGGTATTGGCACAGACGTAGTCTTCTAGCTCCTCACCGATGAGGATTAGGGCTGTCGAGGGAGGAAAGTGAGGATGCTTCCCCTTTAGCTTGACCAACAAGTGGGCTGCGGTCGGAGGTTCCTACGCCTTCATGGTTGACATTGGGGACCTCCGGGGTAGCCTTATTGATATAGGCTCCTGGACATCATCTGACGTCATCGAGGGCGAAGATGGCACTTTGCCTCGGAGCTTGACAACGAGGGGTAGCTGATACCTTAGGGGGTTTTTCCTTCAGTTGAACCTTTAGTGGTTCTTCAGTAATCGCTTGCGCTTTCTGAGGTCGTCTCTGCCTCGTCGTCGGCATCATTGCTCTCATCGTCCCAGGGGACTGACTTGTATAGATCAACATCCGTACAATAGGCTTCAAGTCCCCGGAAAGGGTCGATATCAGCAAACTCGGTTTTGATATTCCCATCGCTAGCCACGTACTTTATGCATTGATGGAGAGTGGAAGGAATGATCATGTAATCATGAATCCATGGTCGTCCCAACAACATGTTGTAGTTTATGTCAGCGTCGATGACATAGCAAGTCACTTCAGTGTGGAGGTCGCCTATTTGGCACTTCAAGCAAATTTTTCCCAGGGGCTCGCTCTTTTCCTGTGTTGAAGCCGCTGATTATTGTGTTCGATGCAGTCAGTCGATGCATCGGATCCCTAGAGTTTGGAGCAAACTCCTTGGCATGATGCTAAGAGAGGAGCCTGGGTCGATGTGGATGCGATCGACTTTAATGGCACCGACGTACCCTGTATAGTACAGAGGCCTATTATGTCGATTATTCTTCAGCAACTTGTCTTGCTGGATGAAAGTGATACTGGGATCACTTCAACTGCATTCTAACAACATGGACAGGCCGCAGGGTCTTCCTTGGGTGGTCGCACCAGAGTGAGAAAGGACTCGGCGTTCTGCAAGGCTATGCTGAGCGCATCTCGGGTCTCTTTGGAGAGACGGAGGATCTTGAAGAGTGGCAATCTAGCGGGGTATTGGCTAGCTACTCCAGTATGTCAAAGTGTAGGGTTTGATAGGCCCTACTGTCAAGTCTTTCCTCAGAGGTTTGTCGAAGCAAACCTCCTTGTGCTTCTGCCTATCTGCGGTAGGAGTCTGAGACGGGCCTGCTTCTGATATATCAGGAGCAGGGGTTGTAGTTGGTGGAGGTGCTACCTCCTCTAGAGCTTGGTTTTCCTCTTGTTGTCGCACCGAACGAATGGTCAACCAGGGTGTCATCGATCGATGCCGAGGACCATACGATATGTCCTGACCTTCTTCCCTTTGAGAGAGGGGGTTGTAGGTGCCATCATGTCGGGAGTAAGGTCAGGGTGGACCCACATGACCTTGCCTCATGGTGTAGAGAACGGGATGAGCCTTTGAGCATTGTCACACGGTGGTGGAAGATTGACTACTTCCATTATCGCCCTCGAGATGGGGACTACCCCCTCCTGTACCTCCATGGTTAGGAAACTTCCATAATGGAGAGTAATCATGTTGGTCGTGACAGTCTTTTCCTCATAGTCAAGTGATATGACTTTGGCGTCGATGAGGCGCTGAATCTGTCTTTTCAACACGTAGCAATCTCGTGTCGAATGGTGGTCATACTGATGATAATGGCAGTATTTAGGGTTGTCCACCTTTCCCCACTTCATCGGGGCACTTTGGTGCTGGAAGAGACAACTTGCCACTCTTCGTCAGCATATCGAAGAGTTCCAGCGTATCCTCGTCGTTGAAGGAAGTAGGTCTCCTTCAGCTTCTGTGCTTCTGCAGACTTGGGATTCATGGTTACTGAACCTTTGGAGATGTTGATGGTTATGGCTTGTTTGCATTTTCCGTCCTTGGGGCTATTGCTAGACGAGCGTCGCCCCTTGTCTTCGATAGAAAAAAAGTTTAATCCTAGGAGCTGCGCATCTTGGGCTTTCTTTTGTGCCACATTCGCCTCTGTAATGAAAGACATCCACTCTGTGCTAGGAGCACTGTGCCACAATTTGATTGCAGGCAGCATATTCTTACGGCAGGAGTCCATAAGCATGGGCTTCGGGCATGCCAGATGGTAGCCTCAAAGCTGCTTGGCGGAAGCGCTCGATGTATAGCACGGACAAGTTCTTTCTCTCTCTGGACAACCTCCATGAGAGTTGACATCATATGTCCATCCCTCCTTCATAGAATCGGTCGATGAGAGGGTCTTTAGGTCCTCGAACGATAAAATACAGTCGTCCGGTAGACTGCAGAACCACTCATAGGCTACCCCCTATAGGGCTCCAATGAATATGTTGGTGAGGAGGGCGTCGTGCTTTGGTAGGTGCCCTGTTACTGAGGCAAAGTACCTCAAGTATCGTCGGGTGACTCCTTTCCATCGAAGGGCACGAGCGTCTACGGATTGTATTTGGGAGGGTAGACTATGTTGTCTCACTCGGCAGGATATGGCTGCCGAATCCCCATCTTCCGGAGTGCTGCTTGCTTCTCTTGGCATCACAGCGAGCATACAGTTTCTTGATGGCCTGCTGTATCTCGGTTGACATTGCAGGTCCTGTGGTCGATGGAGTAGACGACGATGGTGACACTTGGTGATGATGTGTAGCTTACTGGATCCGTCGTTAGCTGCCGGGTCAAGTGGAGGTTGAGGCAGTGGGGACCAAACTTCCCTTAATCTCCAGTACGATAGTAAGACAAGGATTTTATTGTAGAATTTAACGTATCTAGGCTCGTCTCGAGAGCTTTGATACGTTTCAGCTGGTCAGGCGCTTCACTATTGTCCGCCTCGTCACCGTCGGCCATAAATATGGACCTTGTGCTGTAGATGGGATGGAAGGGACAGTAGACCCTTCGCTCTCCGGCTCAGATGCCTGTACCTCATTGTCTTGAGGATGAACTGGAAGGTTACAATCTTCCTCAGACTCATTGCGGTTGCTACCCCCAGTCTGGTGGCTAGCTGCTGCCTATGAAGGTATCCGTATCATATGGTTCCTCCTCAGACTGGAATACAATATTGTCATGGACGGTAGGGGGGTTGGCTACCCCTGGCATCTGACATGGTAACCAACGTAGATTTGGAACGCGTGCCTTCGGAACACACCTGTGTTGGGACCTTTGCCTAGCTACTCTCGTGCCGCTTCTTGGGCTTGGTGGCCGAGATGGAAGGATTCTTGGATGACTTTTGAAAGACTAAGAACCCTGTACCGCAGTTGCATGTTAGCAACACTGGAGTTCATCTTCTTCTGTGCTTGTCGACCCCCTGTCGAACCTTTGACGTTCGGTTAACGCCGGCTGTAGTCTTTGGAAGACGAAACGCCTCCTCGGTGGCACGGTGGCTGCCTATTGACAGCAACAATTGATTGTAATCTGGGTACAAGGATGCCTTGATTTAGGCATGCCTTGTGCGAACAAATTCCTCTTCTGCCTTACGCTTGTGTGAAAGCGTCAAGTCCTACACCTCTGTACCCCCATTGTATGTACAGGAAAGCTACGCATGGGTATGATCAGAGAGGGTCTGGCGAGGCATACTCCTATCATGCTTACAGGAATGCTACTTGTATGGGTCCTTCTCCATAGGAATGTACCCCTTGGCTTGCATCACGTATATGAGTGCTCAAGCGACAGAGGGGTTTAACTGGTTGAGGTATCGAAGCACGAGGACCAGTTTTGAATAACTTTCCATCGACTGCGCGTGTGACTGTCAACGCAGGCCATTGGTCGGTCATTGGCGTAGTAGTTTGTTGTTGAGGCACGTACTGCCTTAGATTTATTCCTACTATTCCCAGCAGGTGCATAGTATTCAGAATCCAATGATGGCTCGCCTGATGGGAAGGCAACTCTGTCGAAGACAAATCTTTTCGTCGCAACGCTTCCTTTATGAGGGGTTGAACCGCCGCACTTCCTTCGGCATTGTGCCCTGTCAGGCCTGCCATAGGGGCACTGTCTTCCTCGTATTTTCCCAAAGTGGGAATCGAGTGAGGTGACATGGCCGCAGTAGCCAAAATCTTCTTTGGGGCTTCAGCGTTTAGAGGGTTTGGATCGCAGTCCCCTCTGTCGTGCTGCTCGTCGCAGCCGCCTTGGACACCCAGACACGTCGAGTCTTCTTTGATTTTATGAACCGCTTCGAAGGACTTGACTTCTCTTAGAAAGAAGATCTTTAAAAGGTTGTTGGTCGAAGCGTATGACCAACATCTTCTGGGAAGATTCCAACAAGTTGTCGTCAGATTGCGTCACAACCTTTCATTGGAGAAGAAGGTAGTCCCCAGCAGAGTCGCCATTTTGTTGACATCACAAAAGGTTATACGAACTTTTTGTTTATTGAACTTGAAAAAAGGTACAATCAATTCCTATACGAGAAAATCTAAGTACAAGAATTCTAGGAAAGCGTAACGGTTGAGATCGGCACTGCAGCGGCTCCTTTACTCCGTTGACGATCTGACGATGAGTTGTACTTGCTTTGGCTTTCTGGTACCTTTGATGGAACTCTAGCTAAGGTTACTGATCTAGAGGATGCCAGAGTTGAAGACTTCGAAGCTCTGCCTTTTGCCTTCTGCTTCTTTCTCTTTGTGTGTGTCCTACTCCTCTTTCCTTGAAAGAAAAACCTTCTATTTATAGGAGAAATGGGGCACATATGCGATGTGCACTCGGATTTGAGATATGAAGGAATGCTATTATTACATGATACAGGCTTCTGCTGAGCTGACACGTGGCAGACGTCGAGATTTTCTCTATCAAGATCTCGGGGGTTATCAAAATAACGAATGAGGAGATACGTGGCACGTGTCTATTGCTAGGAATCTTCTGTTTAGATGAAGCCGTATAGATCTTGATTTATCTCAGAGTAGGATTATGTTGATCTTTAGAGGCTATCGGTTTAAATAAACCGACTTAATACGACCTTTATCAAAAGAGCAAACTTTATCCTTATCTGAGTTTTAAACCAATTGATAAGATATTTGCACTTATCAATATAATCAACCTCTGTCCTATCTTTAAGAGTGGCGATTTAAACAAACCAATTGGGTGGGACCATCAACCTTCGTCTCTAGCAAGGTCTTAGTACTGTTGTGCTTCTGGTATGAGTAAACTCTCCTGGAGACAACGGAGCCTCTGTGCTTTCAGGCGACGAGTAGATTATTTTCGAAGATGACATAACCTCTATGCGTTTGAGCGACGAATAGGCTGTTTCGAGTGTAAAGTCATTGTGCTTTAGGACGACGAGTAGGCTGTGCTTCAGGCTAACGAGGTTACTTTGCTTTTGGAATAGCAGGGGATTGTGTTGGATGCACTGTGTTCCCAAGTCTTTGATGAAGGGGGTTGAGCTTCTGGGTCGAAGCAGAGGTCGAGCGGTTGAAGCTGGGATGATGTGAAGTCATTACCAGTCTGCGCTCATGCTAGCGTAGGATTGTAGCTGCGCTTCTAGTTTGAAGAAGCTGCCTTTGAAGTCTTTAAGAGCAATTAACGATAGCTCTTAAGGAATGACTCCCTCTAATTGCCACCGTTACTTAGGAATTTCAAGGGGTCTTTTAATGGTTTAAGACTTAGTTGAATGAACCCATTTAATGAGGTTCATCGTGCTGAGTCTTAGGTTCGTCCCATTAATGTGGGAATTTTGATCGACGACCCCGTGGCCTATGTCTTGGACCACTCCCGCCCTATATAAAGGGGAGTTTCTTCCGAAGAGTACGTCTTCCTTTTTGTCCTTCAACACCATGCTGGATGTCACGAACCGCATCCGATTTTCGGACGCAAGCTCGTGAGCAAGCCAGCTACGTATCGAACGGACTCCAGCCAGACTCGAGTACGTATAATCTGTCAAGATCAGGGTATAATGTCTAATCTAAACTATATCTTAATCCACATAAATCATATAAACAAGAATGAACAAGTATGGGTCATGGTCTCAGCCCATTAACATATTGTTCGATTAGACTCCAAGAATGTGTGAGTCTATAAATAAGCAGAGTATATCATGGTATGGAATATAAAGTACGAAAAGATAATAAAGAATATCACAACCAAATACCTGTATCATACATCGCAATCCTTACCATCCTGCTCTGCTAACTAACTCCATGTAGTCGCTAAACCTGAAGAGATCATCAGGATCCTCAGAGGACTAGCAAGATACATAAAACATGCCTATCTAACAGTTTAATCATGTAATAATATAAACAGGGTGTAAACAGGAACTAGACAGGAGACTAACAAGTGGCTACTGACAGGTAACTATGAACTCGGATACGGATCAAGTATGCATAAATGAACTGCTGTTAGATCAAGGATACCAACCCTCACCCGATTGTGGACTCGCAGGTCAGTTTCAAGACAAGTCACCCTCGCCCCGATTGTGGACTCGCAGGTGCAAAGGCAACCACCCCGTGTGTGGACTCAAGGTTGTGGAAAAACAAGGAATAGTAGTTCACTCACATATACTTGTGACAGACTCAGTCAAACAGGTGAAGATACGACACAACCCAACGATACACGAAGAACCAATCAATATGAAACTAACAAGGCTAACTATGTACATGATATAGCTATACTAGCATGTACGATATACAAATCACAAGTAATAACCAACTAGTAAAACTATATACTAATAGAAATATGCATGTAAATAAACTGTAGGGGTGACAAGGTATACTTGCCTGGAGGTTGCACGAAGATCCAATAATATACCGTCAATTGGCAAGTCATACAGTCCAAGTCATCACAACTGTCTCCGAAAGCTGAAACAAACATTACCAATGTTCTCAGAATAGTCAAATTAGCTAAGATTGCCTGTCCTTAAGTCCAATTCTGGACAAGGGGCAAAACGGTAATTTCGGGCAAAAACGATGCCGCCGTCGGACCCATTTAGCACCAAAAAAGCGTGCCAGTTAATGGTCTTTAAAGTCATCAAACTATGTCTACGGATCCGGTTTTTCGTACAAATCCAACTGTATGTCCAAAGTTGGATTCCGACGGGCCTGCACAAAACGCCGTTGAGTGGGGACCGTGGGCCCGCAAAACGGCGTCCGATTCAACTGTCTCAGAATTGGACCAAACTTGGCATACAAGACTAAAAAATGATACGGTCCAGTTGGCACAAGTTTCGTCTCGATCTGACGAGCGTGCACAAAGTAATTGGGAAATTTGCAAAGTGCACGATACGGTAAATTTCGACAGATACACATCAAATTCGTCGCGCACACGCGACCAATTTGAATTCCGTCAAAGCCCACACGACCACGAAACCGTTATGCAGCTTTCGATGCTTCGGTTCGACCACGTCGCCCCGGATTGGCGGGACGCACGTCGTGTGGAATATTTTTAGTTTTTAAAATAGGTTTTTGGGAAACTTTGGGATTCGATTTCTCGACGCGTAGTCGATGATTTCCGAATCCACAAAAGGAATGTGAAGCCCTATGTTGTCTAAAAGTTTCTTCAAATAGGTTTTCTAATATGGCAATGGATCGATCAGAATCGATCGTCAAACATGGGTTCATGGACTGCGAACTATCCTGTTTTCGAACATTATTCGCCAGTTTTGGCGTCGATTTCTCGGCAATCTAGGGTACTACAATTTTCTATTTGAAAACTTAGAGGTTTATAGGTTGAGTACACACCTGTCCAAATGGTTCTCGGAATGATCTATTGTACGCGACTAAAAGGCGTCGTGAGTTGGCACCCCCGCAGTCCCTGCTGTCACGGCTGCTCCATTTCAACGAGCGCGTGCGCGCCCTGTCCACCGGATGCCTCGCGGCGGCGCTGCGGTGGCTGGGGGTGCGGCGCCAGGGGATGGTGGTGGCGACATGTTGGTTTAGGGTTTTTCTTCTAACGCTCGTTCTCTTCTCTACATATATCTACTGCTTGGTCGGGTTTTTGCTTGCGGGAAAAGTCTGGGCTGGGCTTCCTGTAGCTGATGGGGAATTGGGTTTTCTATTCTTTTCCTTTTCCTTTTTCTTTTTCTATTTCTATTTACAATTAATACATTATATATTATATATATATAATATATATATATATTATATATTAGATATATATATATATTTTATATATATATTTTATATTTATAATATATTATATTATATATATATATTATATATATATATATATATATATATATCTATATATATATATATATATATATATAGGCACGTATACATATATATTTATATACGCATCACCTATACTTTTATACACACATATACACTATTATATATACATACCATACACTCATATATAATATTTATAAATACACACATTCCAATATATAATCTATATACATATATACATATCATTTATAAAGTAAATGATTTAATAAATATAAGTCATTATCATTTAATAAAAACAAAGTAATATTAAAATAAAAATCCTAATAACAATTAAAATAGTCCAAAACTCGTTTCTGATGGATGTAACATGCACCCTACTTATATGGCTCCAGAAGGTCATACAAATTCTGTAAAGCCTATTTAATAATATAATAATACCTATACTACCTATAACAATATTAGAAAATAATTGATAATTCTGAAATATATACAAAACACTTACACTTACCAAACATGTCTACAAGGTCGTACTTGGTCCCACATGCCTACCTGGGCTTGGATTTAGTTCAGGTCCAGTTTGATTAGTTCGGTACGACGGGTCACTTAAACGTCAAATAATATTAATAATGAATAATTAACTATTTATAATGGTCATGTCACAACTGGCCTGGTTTTTAGTTACGACATCCCTATGGCTAGGTTTCCCGGGCATGGCTAGTACACTAGTCAAGGCACACTGCTCCATCTCCCTGCCACAAATCCTAGTCATCTAGTACTTCAAACTCAACTATGGCTAGAGTCATCTACCGTAATAATTAACTAAATAATTATTTATAAAAATCGTAAAATCCCCATTTAATTAAATAAATAAAATAAAAAATTTTTAAATTTTTTTGGGAAGGGCTTCAAATCTACCCACCTTAAAAATAATTTGTCCTCGAAATTCTAATTCGTAGCTATTCTTAAAATTCAAGAAGAAAGTCTACCTTAACCTTAATCTCCTAAAATTTAATTTCTCACAAATATTTATAACCAAGAATATTGAGGACTTCTACCCCCTTTGGTCACCTACTCCCTTGAAATACAGGTCACTAACTAGTAACTAAAATTCTACCAAGACTATCTTGGACATATGGTACATATAATCCCTCATATATAAACAACCAATATTCAATAGTCAAGCAATATTATACTATAAATAAGAATTTTGATAAATCCTAGATAGCACGATCATTCGTCACCCCGAAATAAAGGGACGAGAATCAATGGCACAGGAAGCAAGGAAGCATAATTGAGAGCAAATATAGAGTTTTCAAGGATGGGAGAATTCTAGGAATTTTCAAGGCAGAGTGGTTAGATTTCTAAGGGTTTAGTCAGTTGCGCAGGCTCGTACCAGTACAGTTACGTAACCGGTACGATATGCTCTGACCTGCATGGGCCACCACAAAAACTTGTCACGAATCGCACCCGGTTTTCGGATGCGAGCTCGTGAGCAAGCCAGCTACGTATCGAACAAACTCCAGTCCAACTCGAGTACGTATAAGCTGTCAAGATCAGGGTATAATGTCTAATCTAAACTATATCTGAATCCACATGAATCATATAAACAAGAATGAACAAGTATGGGTCATGGTCTGCAGCTATTAACATATTGTTCGTTAGA
>JANAVB010040018.1:6971437-6986437 GCA_029216955.1 Iris pallida | reverse complement strand
AGTTGCCCTAGAAACCTAATAAACAAATAGATAGTGTAGTTTGATGTATATTCACCTATTGACATTGTAAATTTTATAATAGGTTATTTGGACTCGAATTTGGCATCAGATCTATACCAACAGCTCAGGACACCAGGCGAGTACATTTATTCTTTGTTTCTAGTATTGTTAATTAATATAGTTTATTGATAGTTATACGATATTGATTCTTGACACGCTCGTTACACAGATATCACACCATGTAATCTCTTCTATATCTTGTCATACTTCTTACATTGTCGTATCTATGCGAAGAAGTACCAAGTATATGTGTGATCAGACCAGTAGACCGTATTTATTTACTTTTTCTATTTAGACCGTGAGGATGAAAATCTTATGTAGACCGTGCGGTGTAATATCCCAGACGATCACATATTGAAAGGAGTACTTCGACACACTTAGAATGTTAGGTTTCCTTGTTTCACTCGTATTTATTCTCATATATTTTTCTGTCTACTGTTCATCATATTACCATGTTATAGTTATCTCTCTTATCATGTATTTTATGACTAACCCTTGTCTTATAGTTATTATCATATATTTGGAACCGTACTCAATGAATTATACTCGTTCCATCCTGACAGGGTAAACATTTTAGGTGATTTTGATAAGGGCGGGTGCCCTGACTAGTATGGTCCATACATGGAAGATATAGCTGAGGCTGACTTTGCTTTTCAGGAGAAGTTTGCAGCATCTGACCCAGCTGAGAATGCTTAGATAGATTTAGATTTGTGTGAGGCCGGATATATCTCCGGGTTTAGTGGATATTTTGATATTTGACATTTTGAGACATGTAGTTTTGGAGATTATTTATCTTGTGGATTTTATTTATTTTATGGTTCTGCGAGTTTATATATATATTTCTCTGTTTCATTCATCTAGAGCTGATTTTTGTTGGTTATGTGTTGTTGCCTCCCAAGTGGTGTATATTTGTATTGCGTGGTTGTTCATCATATACTGATTACATCGTTCTATTGCTGACACTGCAGCATAGGCTGGGCGTGCACATGATTCATGCCCAAATTCTGGGTACGGGTCGTGACAAGTACTCCAGTCTATCGACCACTTCTATCTCCTACTGGCAGTACTCCTGGGACGAGCAGTTCTAGGCCAGAGACTGCTCCTCCGTGCAGCATTCCTTCTGTTGATGGTACCATGGAGAACAAGGAGCAGGCCCCGCCGAATGCACCTTCTTCCTTATTGTTTCAGAGCGATCCTCCGTGTGCTCCTCCTGAGGAGACGAGGACGGAGATTTGGATCAACGGGCCTAAAAAGTAAGTTAATTAGTTTTTGTTTTCTTACGCATGTATAAATATTATTCACTTTTTTATGAATATAATTATCTACGTATAGATATCGTCCCTCGTAGGTACAGAAAGCATTGGAGCATTTTGGAGGCAGAACTATGGCAGGGCTTGGATCAACTACTCGGATGCCCCAGACGATAAAAAGGCATTCTGGTTTGCCTACTTCAAGGTAATTAAAGTATATTTTCTTTATATCAATTATCTTTCATGCATATTATATAACTTACTATTTTACTTCTTGTAGGACAAGGGTATGGAAATGGTGTGGTGGGTCGATTCCCATGACAGAACATTTCCGTCGTCTTATATGTATTTTATTGAATACATATTATTTTAAAGAAAATAGGATAAATTATTTAATTTTAATAAAAAATAAAAAAACTTCAACAGGTACAGAAGGGTGAGGACGCCAACATGGTGATCGTCTTCCTGGCCACCCATCGGAAGGCGAAAGCCTTATCGATGAGAGGGCCATGCAGAGATATATAAGTATTACTTTATGTTTCGTTAACTTTAATATAACTTAGAAAATATGCAAATATATATTTGTATAGTTAGTAATAAGTACCTTAGACATTAGAAACTATAACAATTGGATAGTAAAAAGTATACTTAAGAGATACACACTTTTCTAGGATGAGTATCTTAGGCTACATGAGCGGGCGAGTGCTAGTGCACTAGCAGAGGGGGCTGGTACTTCCTCGTAGCCCTCTCCAGCTCCATCGGCAGACGAGCTCTGGATGACCATCGTTGGTGGTCTTCAGAGAGGTACGTACTATGGTACGGGATCCTACGGTGCCTTTGTTGCGATGCAGTCATCTATGACACCCTCTGCCAGTGTACGTTCCCCATAACCCTCATAGGAGTCGCCCAAGTCGGGGAGAGCATTGCCCGACAAATTGCTGAACTGCATGACGAGATGTTGATGAGGATTGCAGAGCAGCTCCAGTTTCAGCCGCAGATGGACGATGCGACGCTCAACGCATGATTTGATACGCTCGAGCACGCCATTATGGAACAGGATGAGGGGACAGATCATAGCGTTACGACATTGTAGGGGATGAAGATGGCCATGGTCAATCAGCTTATGAGGCTCCATGGTGCGATGGCTCAGAGCAGTACGAGACTGGCATCTGCCTTGGATATATGCAATACTAGACTTGATGCATTGGAGCATACACGTCCTCCTAGTCCGCCGGCATCGACACCGACTCCATCGATTATACTTCCTTCTTCATCGTCATTAATAACGCTTACACAGATGCTATCCCAGATGCATGGTGGTGCTTCTCCCCCTGATCAGTCGTAGTCCTTCGTCGGATAATTTGTGTTTGTTTGTTTGTGTGGTGGCCCATTCTTGGGTCTTATGTATTTATTTTAAACTTTTAGTTATATTATTTGATTGTTGTACTTGATGTGATGTGCTGGACCATTATTGGGTCTTTATTGGACAATATTTAATGTGTAGTATTGAGTGTTCCATTCTTGGGTCTTATGTATTTCTATTCTATTTGTCTAATGTAGTGCAAATTTATGTATTTTATTTTTATGCATTCCCTCTATATGTTATTCCGGTGTTCAGTGTTCCACCGAAGGGGTCAGCGAACCCAGGTAATTCAACTAAGGGTTGCTTCGGGTCTTGTTTTCATAAACTATATTTAATAAATTCAGAGAGATATTGGTCAGAAAAAATAAAGTGCTTTTTGTTTTTTCTATTTTTTAAAGTTTAGCAACGTTTTGCGACGATCAGCGACGAAAGATGATGTCACTAAATGTGTATCCGAACGTCACTAAGCTGTATTGGATCCATCGCTAAATGTTAGTACACATCGCTACATTGCTAACTTGGTAAAGACTTGCCACAGCAGCATTCTCGTAGCGAAACGTCGCTAATTTCGTTGCTCAATGTCGCTATTTTACCTGACATGGAAATGCATGCCACATCAACATTGTCGTAGCAAAATGTCATGATATTTGTCGCTAAATTAGCGACATTTAGCAAAGAAGTCTGATGTTGCTAATTGTCAAGGACACGTCGATACACATCGCTAAATTAGTGACGTTACTTCGTCGCTGTGATGTTGCTACAGCGATGAATAGCGACATTTTGGTGTCAACGACCATTGAAAACACGATATCAAGAATTCATTGGTAAAAACGTCGCAAAATCTTTTTAGCGACATTTTTTTGCATATTAGCGACGGTTATCGATGTCGCTAATTTGACTTATTCTGGTAGTGTTATTGGTAATGGTGATATCAATAAATTTCATTTTCCAGTTATTAAAAATGTTTGTTTAGTAATGGAATTGAAATATAACTTAATGAGTATAAGTCATTTGGTTGATAATGGTTATGGAGCAATTTTGTTAAGAACAAATATCTTATTTATGATATATCTATTGGCAAACAATCTAGGAAGGAATTAGAGAGGACAACGTATACGTTAACTATCTGTAAGAAAGTACTAATCATGTATGGAGATGTCCTCTTGCCAAAAAGGATAATAGCTGGCTATGGCATATGAGGCTAGACATGTAAACATGAATACCATTGCAAAGTTCTCAACCAAATAGTTGGTAAGAGGATTACCAGAGATCTCTTTCAAGAAAGATATGGTATGTGCAGAATAAGAAAAAAAATAAACAAAACAAGTCTTTTTTTAAGTCCATAATGCTGTAAGTACTTCTAGATCTCTTCGACTAACTTCATATGAATTTGTTTGGCCCTAGTAGAGTCGCCAGTCTTGGTGGTAAATTATATTATTTTGTAATTATTGATTTTTTTACTTGGATTTTCTTTCTTGCAAATAAAAGTGATGCATTTCTTATATTATATTTTGCAAAAAGGTACAAAACGAAAAAGGCTTTACTATTACTCGTATCTGAAGTGATCTTGGAGGCAAATTTAAAAATGCTAATTTTTAAAAAATTTGTGATTCAAATAGTTTTACACATGAATTTTGTTTTCCTAGAACTCCTCAACAAAATAGTGTTATGGAGTGGAAGTATAGAACTACTGGCGATATAGCTAGAGCTATGTTAAATTAGTATAAACTTGTGAAGTATTTTGGGCCGAGGTTGTCAATACAGCATGCCATGTTTTAAATATGGTTCTAATTCGACCTATTTCAAAGAAAACCTCCTATGAACTTTGCTTTGATAGAGTTCCTTCCATTATTTATTTCAAAGTTTTGGTTGCATAAGTTTTATTTTGAATGTCACGGATAACTTAGGTAAATTTAATGCAAAAGCCGATGAAAGAATTTTTCTTAGTTATGCTTCCAAAAGAAAGGGTTTTCATTTTTTCAATACGCATTCTTTAATTATTGAAAAATCAATAAATGTTACTTTTATGAGTTTAACTGTCAGTTATCAAGTGATATCACTGATGAAGATGTCAGAACCATACCTAACAAGGAAGCAACTCCTGAAGAAGTAGTACCAAGTGCAATCGGTACTAACTATTTAGAAAGTCTTCCTAAAAAGTTACGATCCTCAACCGATCATCCCGAGAAAATGATAATAGGTTCTGTATCATAGGAAGTAAGCACTTGTTCTACTAGAAAAAATGTAGATGCTAATGTTGCTTTCATTTTACAAATTGAGCCTAAAAATGTTGAAGAAACTTCGTTGATGAATTTTGGATTTTTGCAATACAAGAGGAATTAAACTAATTAGTAAAATCAAGTTTGGTAACTTGTTCCTAGACCTAATGATTATCTTGTAATTGGTACAAAATGGGTATTCCAAAATAAACTCAGTGAGGATGGACAAGTCACACATAACAAAGCACGTCTCGTAGTTCAAGTCTATAATCAAGAAGAAGGAATTGACTATTACGAGACCTATGTTCCTGTTGTGAGACTCGATTCCATTCGAGTACTTTGTGCTTTTGATAGTTTAAAACTTTTTCAAGTGAATATGAAAAGTGTCTTTTGAATAATTTTATAAAAGAAGAAGTTTATGTTGAACAATCTTCTGGTTTTGATGATTTTAAATATCCTAATCATGATTTAAGCTACGCAAGGCTCTTTATGGACTCAAACAAGCTCTCCGTGCTTGGTATTAGTTCCTAAGTTCTTTTCTACATGAAAATGGTTTTTCAAATAGAAAGGTTGACACAACATATCAAGTCACGTAATGACACTCTTCCTTTATTGCAAGTATACATAGATGACAGAATTTTTAGGTCTACTAACAAATTAATTTATGATGCTTAGTAAATTTGGGATGAGTATGATGGAAGAACTAGCCTTCTTCCTACGACTGCAAATATAGCAAAGCTCTCAAGGCACGTTCATCAATCAAGCCAAGTACCCTCGAGATCTGCTGAAATGCTTTGACATGGATAATGCTAAACCTATCGGCAGACCAGTGACAACATCCACAAAGCTTGATCAAGATGAAAAAGGCAAATCTGTTGATGTACGTAAGTATCAAGGTATGATTGATATATTATATACAACTCTTAATCGTCCAGGTATTATGTTTAGTGTTTTCCTATGTACTAGATTTCAGGTTAATCCCAAAAAAATCATAATTATATGCCATTTAGCATATCTTCGGATACCTTAAAGGAACTTTAACGGTAGGTCTTTGGTATCCCAAAACCATGTCATTTGACCGAATCGATTATTCAGTTGCTGATTTTACAGGATGTAAGACTAACCGTAAAAGTGCCAGAGGTACGTGTCATTTTTTAGAAAAAGTTTTAGTCTTTTAGTTGAGTAAAATGTAAAACTCTGTCACACTCTCAACAACTAAAGCTGAGTATATTGCTGCACGTATTTGTTGTGCTCAAATTTTATGGATGAAGCAAACCCTAGAAGACTATCACATGTTTTTCAATGATATACCTATCTATTGTGATAACATTAGCACGATCAACCTCACAAAAAACCTAATATGTCATTCATGTAAGAAGCAAATAGAAATTAGATACCACTTTCACTAAACCTAGCAAAGGATCGTTTAAACTTCATTAATCATGAGGGATATTAGATTCTAATGTTGTATAAACATGTAAACCCCCTAAAAATTTTAAGGATTTTTTATTATTTTTATTTTAAATTTTACATTATTTTCTTAAATATTAAATAGCTTTGTATTTAATTAATAATGTTTTTTGCTAATATTTAAAGTAGCATGTAATTGCTACATTATAAGTAATTTTGTACAAGACAAATTTTTATTAAATTATTTTAGAAAATATTTTTATTTTAGGAAATTTTGTGGGATTTTTCATTGGGCTAATAAAGTATGTACAAAGGTATATATATATATATATTTATATATATATATATATATATATATATATATATATATAAATATAAATATAAATATATATATATATATATATATATATATATATAAGGAAAAAAATCTCAATTTCTTGCGGGATTGAAAATCTTGCGAGATCACAAATTGGGAATCTCCCGTATATCTCCCGCAGTCCAAAAGAGAGTGCGTTTAAAGTTTTTTTTTTTTAAATTTTTTGAAGATTCAAACAAGTGTCGAATCTAAATAAATTTGATAAAATATTCTTCTAATCTACCCTCATCCCATTCTTTCCAGGACTAGTTAAATCTAGTTCGAATTGAAATCAAATCTCGAATCTAAATTGGGTTTATATCTATCAATATATATAGATGATGATTCATCCACAAGCCAAATACGAAACCTTTCCCGAGCGACTCAACGTTTTCCTCGACCCCTACCACTACTGTCGACCACCTGACACCGTTGCACGCCGCCTGCAACCGTCAAGTCTGTCGGCACAATAAAGAATAGAGTACTCTGTTCTGATAGGTTCAGTTGTAAGGTATCCTCTTTTGCCCCTAAATTCTTGAGTTCTACTTCATATATCCTCGACCTACAAATTCCTATGAAAAGCCTATATAACCCTTCTTGGATCCCTGTAGTTAGGTTCGTTATAACCGGGTAAAATTGCCCAGAAAAATTGACTCCAATGTCGATGAAAATTTGTTGTTAAAACAGTAAAGAAAGCAAGCAACTGTCACTCCCACTTTTTTATATAAGGGTATTTTAGTCATTTGATTAATTTTGTGATTTCCTGAATTTAATAAGTAATATTAATTGGTAATTAGAATAATAACTTGTTTAACCTTGTTTAGAGGCCCAACATGACTCATGAGACTTAATTTGATGAATAGAGACTTAATTTGGGCTTTCGGCCGAATTAGGAAACTTTTGGAGTTAATTTAAGGGCTTAAGTCAATTGGCCTTTTTGCCTTTTGACTAATGGGATTTTTGACTTAACTTAGAAGTGCGTTTGGCCCACGAGCAAACCCCAACCCTAATCTAACTCCCCTTGGTCGGCTAAAGCTGTAGCCCCTATCCCTACATAAGCATATGCATGGCTTTGGCACCCCTTTACAAACCCTAGTTTCTCAACTTCTCCAAAAACCCTATTTTCTCATCCGGCATCCGATTCGTGTCAAATGAATTGTGTTGTGACCATTGGAAGGAGAGGAACTTGCTGGAGCATTGCTAGCAAGGATTTGGTGACGTTTCTCAGGAGAAACCGGTCGTCAAAGCGCTCGAGGATTCACTTTCATTGAGATTCCAACTCTCAACAGGTAAATCTCTTCAAATTCCTTCAAATCTATGATTTCTTTCCGTAGATGCATCCATATAGGTACCCCAGACCTGTAGGAAAAGTTTGGTAGGTTTGTGATTTCGTTTGATAGTCGTATCGGACACGTGTCGGTCCTATGGAAATAGTGTTCGACGAAATGCCACTTAGAACTGAAAATTGTTATTTTTAGATTATGTTTTCATGAATTTCTTGATGATATTATTTGTAATAACTTTCGTGAAGATGGATCTTGATTAGACATGATTTCAGTTTTCGAATCGAACACGGACACGCATGCACGAGGCCCGTGTATGGCCCCGTGCATGCCCTGCTGTCTATGCATCATAACTCGACGCACAGGGCTCCGTTTTGCGTGAAATTTTATGGACGCGTGGGGCAACCTCTACCCATGTGCTTCTAAAATTTTATGACATCTCGTGAAGCATGCATAGAGAAATCCAAAACGCACGGTTCAGCCAGTACCGTGCATGCGACTGAAAAGTGCCGCTGACACGGCCTTCGTACGCGAACACGACACGTCGAGGACCAGTTCTAGGAGCACGAGCATGAAGCCATATACCTGGGCTACCAAGGGACCCAACCCCGAGACACAATGTGGCTCGTGTCACGAGCCACGGGGCTCGACACGCGCCCACGGGCACGCACGCGCGCACGCGCACTGGCCGCACAGGATCCGCGTGTCCTGTGTCGCGTAGACACGACATGGTGTCATGTCAGTGTATCCTAGACCTAGACCGAGACCCTACTTAGCTATGTGCACGAGCATGAAGCTTTTCGTTGTGCGTGTGGCGTTCAATTGAGCAAAAACGTACGTGCACGTACACTTGTCAATGCACGCGTATCCGGTTCTCTCCGATATGCACTCTGTGGACACGATACGGACACGGGTTCGACCCCGTGAGTACCCGAGCACATCACACACGTATACACCATCATGTTTTCCCAGTTTCACGGGTTCTAGTTGAGTATGGTGCGTTTTGAGCTTCGAGTTGGGTTTTTCGGTTTCGGGTTGTGTAATTTTGAGTTGATTTTTGTTATAATTTGATTTCTGAGATTTAACTCAGAATTTTGAGTTTGTATAATGTTAGATAGATCCTGGACTTGCTGGTATTGATCTCTAATTTTACATTCTAAGGTTTCTATCATATATTATATATATAGCCCCTTTCTATCTCTATGTATATATATGTATATACATATAATGTTATATATATATCTCCATTGTATATATATATATATATATATATATATATATATATATATATATATATATATATATATACATATATATATATATATATATACATATATATATATATATATATATATATATATCTCCATTGTATATATATATATATATATATATATATATATATATATATATATATATATAAAAAAAAAAAAAAAAATATATATATATATATATATATATATATATATATATATATATATATATATATATATATAACATATAATGTTATATATATATCTCCATTGTATATATATATATATATATATATATATATATATATATATATATATATATATATATATATATATATATAGATAGAAAAATGACCTCTAGCCTAGTAGTTAAGAGAGATGCATGCGGCCTGAGTGGTCAGGAGTTCGAATCCCAGTGGGAGCAATTCCAGAAACAATTTACCTGGTTCCAATATATATATATATATATATATATATATATATATATATATATATATATATATATATGCCCCTCCCTGTGAGCGGGAAGGCCTCCATCCCGTTCTCGGCAGCCGTCGTGGCGCCTCACTCTCCTCCGGCAGTCTCTGGAGCCCCGTCCCCACCCTTCACCCCGTGCGGTCTCCTACTCATCTCGAGCAGTCTCCCACTCGCCCTGAGCCGATTCCTTCCTCGACCGGCGGAGTCCAGGCGTCCTATGCCGCCGTTCTTCGCCCTGATCTGGCGTCTGCTAAGGGTACCCCTATCCCAGACGTCGATCTTCCGGACATTGTGTATTTCCAGGAATCCTATGTGCCTATCGTCCCCTTCTCTGATTTGGAATTATGCTCCTTATCTTCCTCTTTACCCCACACATTCATCCTTAAATTTTCGCCGGGTTGCCCCAAACTCTCAAGGGTTCAGGAGACGATAGGTGGCTGGAAACCTATCGGCAGACTACCGAGTCGCCCCCCATGATCCTTGCCATATCCTCCTCCACCTATCCTCCGATCTTGATCATCAAACAGTTTGGTCCAAAGGCACGTGCAGGGTCGACTCCCACCAGATAAAGATCGTCAGGTGGTCAGCTTGCTTTAGCACCAAAGAAGACTCAGCTAAGGTCGTCGTCTGGGTGACCCTGCCTAACCTTTCCCTAATTTGCTTTGTCCCAGCGGCGCTTAGGCGTATTGCCAATTCATTTGGGACGTATGTGGCCATGGCACCCGAGACCAGCAACCTCACCAAGGCCCACTATGCCAAAATCAACGTGGAAATCGATCTCGCATCCGAACCACCCAATTTCATCTCGATCGAACTGGGCAACCAAACCCACACCCAAAAATCCTATATGACAACCATATTCTGTTCTACAACCACTGCCATTTAAGAGGACACCTGCAAAAGTACTGCCACCGCCTCCACCCAGAACTCAAGAAAAAAATCTGGTCAGAACGACAAAGCTCCCACCGAGGGGACGACACCCAAGGCTCCCCTTCTACCTCTTCCTAACTCACACACTCGTTTCGGATCCAGCTAAGGCAAGTCAGACACCAACAAGCCTTGATCCCCTTCAACTCCCAAGCCCTCTCCTTCTAACCAATTTGAAGCTCTTGATTCAGGGGACACTGTTGCCTCGCCGGAGATAGCGCACCCCCCAAATCAACCACGCCCTAACCGAAACCCTAGCACTTACTCTATCCAACCAATTCGATGCTCTTGACTCGAGGATTATGGAGCCCCCTACGGAGTCAGCGTGCCCTCCGATCTCAGAAGGCGTTCAGACTACTGCCGACCGCTTCGAAGCAGATCACAGACTCATCAACGAAGACCCTATCGCGGAAGCTCAGGCAATTCTAGGGCCTAACCTAGTACGGAGAGGACAACAAATCCAGGCCGTAGGATACCCCCTACAACAAACTATCCTTCTAACATGGAGCACCAGCGACTCCTTAGTCATTCCCCCAGAGGACCCCATCCTGGACTCCGCTGGGGAAACTATCGGCCACCTTCCGGAACCTCATAAATAATCTATCTGGGACTATCCCCTCCCGGCCGTAGCAGTAGCATCAACCTCGTATGGGCTAACAACCAGCAAGGACCCGCTGAGACCACTACCATCTTAACTAGATCCGCTGCCAGGCGGAACAAAAAAACTACCATCCCAACTCCTTAATGTTAAACATCCTATCCTGGAATGTCCGCGGTCTGGGGAACAAACCTATATTAAGGAGAGTTTCCAGCCTTTAAAAAATCCACAAGATCGACATCCTTATTATCCTAGAACCCAAAATCTCCACCAAAAGACTGAAATCCATTCAATTACAGATGAATCTCCCCACCATAATAGCAAGCAGACACGATATTTGGATCCTCGACACCCAGGACGTCAACATCAGCATTATCCAGGAATACCGACAGGCCCTCTCCTGCTGGTTGGATCACCCATGCTTTCCGAACGCGCAATCCTCTCAGCGGTCCATGGTAGCTGTAATATCACTGAGCGGAAACAACTATGGAACGATCTCCTCGATATTCTCCTGCAACATATTACCTCTCCTTGGCTTTGCATCGAAGACTTTAATGCGATTACCCGCAGAGAAGAGAAAACTGGAGGCCATCCTCCTCCTATGCCGGCCATGCAAGACTTCAATAACTTCACATTCAATGCTCATCTTATCTTCCTCCAGTTCACGGGCAATGCTTTCACCTGGTGTAACATGCAAGAAGGTGACTGTTGCCAATATTTTCGTCTTGACAGAGCCCTCACAAACGACCTTTGGCTCGGTATGGGAATCACCACCAAGCCATCCCATCTTAACTCTTCTGAATTCGACCACGCCCCGCTGCTGGTGGAAATTAAAAGCAACA
Organism: Iris pallida; assembly: GCA_029216955.1. NCBI lineage: Eukaryota > Viridiplantae > Streptophyta > Magnoliopsida > Asparagales > Iridaceae > Iris > Iris pallida. The sequence continues at coordinate 6,974,403 of JANAVB010040018.1, read as the reverse complement.
CCAACCCACCCAAAAAGAATTTTCAGTTCCTCGATTTCTGGATCGAGCACCCCCAATTTTTGGGTATCGTCGTGGAAGCATGGAACCGCGAGGACTCACCCGACCCCCCTGTCCCGGGTGAGCAAAAAACTCAAGGCTACGAGGAAAGCATTGTCCAATTGGAGCAAACTTTCCTAAGGGGACATTTTTCAAGCCGTTCGGATTGCAGAAGACGACGTCACCCGAGCAGAAACCAGGTTCGCTTCGGACCGGTCGCCGGCAGCCAGGACAGCCCTGAACCTCACCAAGGCTATGCTCAAATTCAGGCTCAAAGTGGAGACTGATTTCTGGAAACAGAAAGCGAGGTTGAAATGGGACAGTGACGGGGACAAAAACTCAAAATACTTCCATACTTGCGTCAATGGCCGCAGACGGAAGCTAACGATTCACCATACCACTGACGATAATGGAAACATCATCACTGACCAAAAGAGCATCCAGGTAGCCACCACGGAGTTCTACTCCAAGTTATTCACCAAAGAGAATGTCCACAAGAACAACGCCTTTCTAGACCAAATTCCCTGCCTCATCGACGATACCGACAATGCCCAGTTGGAACGTCGTCCCAACAAACAGGAAGTAAAAGATACGGTGTGGGCGCTGAACGAGCACAACGCCTCTGGTCCTGACGGGTTTTGGGGGTCTTCTTCCGCATATGCTGGGACATTATCAAACATGACATCACCAAAGCGGCTATTGCTTTCTTCGAAGGAGCCACTTACCCCAAAGCCATTTCCAGCGCCAATCTAATCCTCATTCCAAAAAAAGATAACCCGGAGTCATTCGCGATTTTTGGCCCATCAGTCTATGCACTTTCACCAACAAGATTATCTCCAAGATCATCGCAACCAGAATGGCAGGTCTCCTCCCCAGAATCATCTCTGAGGAGCAAAGTAGGTTTGTTCGGGAGAGAAACATCCAAGACAATATCATGTTAGCCCAAGAGTTAATCACCTGCATAAATTTCCTGTCAGAGGAGGCAACATTGCCATTAAAATCGACATGAGAACGCTTACGACAGACTAGACTGGCAATTTATGATATGGGTATTCAGGGCATTTGGCTTCTCCGAAACTTAGACCAACACAGTATGGAGATCCATCAGCAATGCGTGGTTCTCCACAGTCATAAACGGTCAAGCCGAGGGATTCTTCAAATCCAGTCGCGGTGTTAGACAAGGCGACCCTCTATCCTCCACTGTGTTCATCATAGCGGCTGACGCTCTCAGTAGAAACCTTAATAACATGATTAGGGTCCCGTACTTCCAATAATATCACACAGCTAGCGGATGTCCAACTATCACCCATCTGGCTTTTGCTGACGATTAACTTATCTTCTCATCCGGGGACGAAGGTGCGGTTCAAGTGGTCCACAACACCCTGCAGCGGTACTCCACTTGCTCTGGCCAGAAAGTCAACCCATCTAAGAGCGTCATCTATGCCCACCACAACATCAATACCGAGCATGCGATCTGGATTTCCAACTTAACATCCTTCTCTGTTGACCATCCTCCATTCAACTACCTCGAATGTCCCCTAATGTACGGGAAATCCAATGCTAGGACCTTTGAGCCGTTAATCATTAGAATCAGAAACAAACTCGAAGGGTGGCACAATGCCACTTTATCCCCTGGAGGCAAGATGATCCTTATCAATCATGTGCTCACCTTCATACCAATCCACACTATAGTCGTATGCTCCCCGCCTTTGAAGGTTCTTTCTTCAATAGAGCAGATCTTTTACACCTTCTTCTGGGGCATAGCAACGATCATGATAAGCACCATTGGGCGAGTTGGGACTCAATGGCTCTTCCGAGGGAAGAAGGGGGCCTTGGATTCACCAAACTCACCAACATCGTTAAGGCCTTCTCGATGAAATTGTGGTGGCTCCTTCGCACGAGCAAGAATTTATGGAGTAGGTTTATGAAAGCCAGGCACTTCAAGCACATCCACCCTTCAGAAGCCACATCCAACAGCAGATCTTCAGTGGCTTGGCGTCGTATCCTGATCGGGCGAGACCTGGCCGAGCATGCCATTAGACTTCAACTGGGCACAGGCGATTCTAACCCATTTCGGGAGCGATGGGCAGGGGACAACTTGATTCCTAGTCTCACGGAGATCCCGAAAGATTATAGGATTAAGGAGATGTGGAACCACATTACTGACGACTGGGACTGGGATAAGATGCGTGACAGGGGTGACACCGAAATGGAGAACAGAGACCGTCTCCGCGGTCTTAGAATCAGGTGGGAGGCAGATACATTAAGATGGACTCTCGAGGTATCCGGAGCATTTTCAGTTAGGTCGGCCAAATCCGCTCGCCTTGGGATAGGCCAACCGCATCATATTACTGCTAACTACTAGCACACATGCATCCCTAAGAAGTGGTCCTTCCTCATGTGGAGAGCCATTAGAAAGAAGCTACCCACTGAAGATATCCTCAACACCATCGGGATCAGCTTAGCATCAGCCTGTAATTACTGCTCAGACCACCAGATGGAGACCATTGATCACATCCTTTATCAGAGGAACCTGTCTACAGGTATCTGGCGGACCCTTAACTAGCAATTCAATATCGTCCCGAGTGGCGGACGCTTCCACGATCTAGCGACCTCCTGGGGTAATGCCTTCCACGGACACCAGATCGTCACAGCGGCCGCCACGTGGGTCATTTGGAAGAATCGCAATAAATCGAGATACGAAGGTCATCCTTTCTCTGTCGACCAGCTCATTAGGAAAGTCTCTCCCGCCAATGCCGTTAACGGAGAACCTTGTGCTCCCATAGTCCGAGCACATTCTGGTCCGCGCTCCATCCCTAGCTCTGGCCGTCTGTTTTGCTCCCCCCCTTTTTTTTGGTGTATACTTGTATAGGTTTCTTCTTTTTGAGCCTTGTATACGTGTCAGGCTTCGGCATTTTGAGCCTTGATTG
>JANAVB010040018.1:6953937-6968937 GCA_029216955.1 Iris pallida | reverse complement strand
TCTACACAGTTGACTCAGCCCGGTCCGGCGCCCCCCCTTCTCGTGGAACCCTCGGCTACCCTTGATGCCTCTGCGCGTCTCACCCCCTCCGTGGGTTCACTGATTCCCGCACCTCCCCCTCCGAGCACGAAGGTCCCCACCCATGCCACCACATCCTCGCAGGCGCATACGCACCCTCCCGTTTGTGCGTCTCGCGGTTCCCTCTCGGGTAGCCCCCTGCTGGGTCAGGCTCCGGTCCCCCAGGCTGTTGCCTGCGAGGCTCTCTCCCCCCCCACAGGCCTTTGCCTGCTCGGGGTCTTCCTTGGCGCAAGCCTCCCGTCCCCCGACAGATGTTGATGCGGGTATTCAGGCCGACGATCGCCTCCTTATATTGTCTCCCAGCTCTCTCCAGGCCCAAGTCGAAGATACCCTCTCTTCGAGTCGCGGATTGCCTCCGCCCCCTGGCCAACATCCATCAGTATCCAGAACCCTCCCCAGCTCCCCCTCCTTCGCGGACGCCTTACGGCCCGATCGGTCTCGGACTGGCCCTATTTCGGCCGCGGAAGTGGTCCTGTCGGACGTCGATCTGTCACCTCCGACGGACGGGTACCCTATCCGGGTACCCTTCTTCTTCGAGGAGATCCGATCCCTCTCTTCCCCCTTCATCAGGACATTGATACTCAAGTTCGGATCTGGATGCCCTAAAATCTCTATCGTTCGGGAGGTCATCTCCAGATGGGGACTCTCAGCGTCATTCCGGATTGCTCCTCACGACCCCAAATACCTGTTTCTTTATCTTTTCTCCGACCAGGACTACAACAAAGTGTGGGTGAAAGGCTCAATCAAAATTGACACTCAGTTTGTCAAAATTGTCAAATGGTCACCGAGCTTTAACCCCAAGATCGATTCGACCATCATCACCTCCTGGGCCACCCTCCCCAATCTCCCCCTAGTGTGCTTTCCTGCTGCTGCACTAAAGAGGATCGCCAGATCTTTCGGAGTCCTTGTGGCCATCGCCAAAAAAACGAGAAACCTCTCTAAATGTAACTACGTGAAGATTTGCGTAGAGCTGGACCTCGCAAACGAGCCACCTAAAATGATCGAGATAGGACTCGGAGATCAGTCTTTCAGTCAACCGCTGGTTTTCGACAACATCATTATTTTCTGTCAACACTGCCAGATGTGCGGCCACTCTCTACAATACTGCTTCCGCACACACCTAGAACTCAAGAAACCTGCCGCCAGGAAATCGTACGATACGGGCATGGCCCCCCTTCCCGCCACTCAGCGCAGATCCCTTCCAACCCCCCGTCTCCCGTACGAACTTCCCCCATCTATACCATTTCTGTCCCTGCACCACCCCCTTCTCTCGCCATCACTCTTTATAATTCCTTTGGAGCTCTAGACTCAGACCCAGCTGAGGGCGCTCCAGAGACGTTGGGCCCCGTTTGCCTCTCTAACCCCATATTCCCTTCACTCGCCATCACTCTCCATAACTCCTTCGGACCTCTAGACTTTGATCCGGATGATTGCTCTCCAGAGACGCTATCTCCGGTGGCCTTCCTAGCCCCCCAACCTCTTCCCTTACCGGCCTCGCCCTCGTTCCCCTCCAGATTCACCCCATCTCTCCTACCTCCCCCGATGCTCCCCCCCAAGCCTCCTCCTCCGAACTCGTGTCTTCCGATGTTCAGCCTTCGGCCAGTCTCAGACCGAACTACATCGGTGCAGTAGCCGGGGCTCCGCCCTCTGCCGATCCTCCTCCCCCTCCATGCCCGGCCATGGTTCCTCCTTGCCCGCTCACCGGCAGATTTTGGCAGGCTCAGAAAGCAGGTTTCCTTGACCGAGACAATCCTTTTTGCGCTTTGGCGGAGTGTCAAGACTCTGACAATTCCCCCTCGGCAGTCACAGTCGCCAATTCGAGTTCTGATGGGACTCGGGTCCCGGTCAGTACCAGCCCCGAAAATATTATTATCAAGAAAAAGAAGAAATCCAAGAAACAAAGGCAGCAGACGGCGATGACAACGAGATCCGCTGCAAAGCTGCAAAACATCCCTGACTCCTCCCTTAATGCCTAACATTCTTTCTTGGAATGTTCGAGGCATTGGGAATAAACAGACTTTGAATCGGATCATCAGCCTCACCAAATCCAATCGGATTAATTTACTGATCATTATTGAACCCAAAATACCCCACAAAAGAATAAAAGAAATTCAACTCAAGCTGGGATTCCCTTCCGCTATCTCCGGATGTCACGACATTTGGATCTTCTTCAACGCTAATTTTTGCTTTGGCATTACTAATGACTCCCCTCAGGCCCTCTTCTGTTGGGTTGAGCATCCTGATTTTAAGTCCCGCATCCTGCTTTCGGCCATCCACGGTAGCTGCAGCATCCCGTAGCGTAGAGCTCTTTGGGAGCTTCTGTCAGGGACCCTCCCTTCCCCACGACGATATGCCGTGGCTTTGTATCGGAGATTTTAACACGGTCTCTTGCAGAGAGGAAAAATCTGGTGGTCGCGACCCACCTCATTTGGCCATGGAGGACTTCAACAACTTTGCCTTATCTGCCCACCTGTCCACTCTCCCCTTCCTTGGCAACCAGTTCACTTGCTGCAACATGCAAGATGGATCGCGTAGGCAGTACTCCCGCCTTGATCGTGCCATGGTGAATGACAGTTGGTCAGATTTGGGATTGATCAGTAATCTGTCGTACCTGAACTCCACCGAATCTGACCATTCCCCACTATTTCTCGAGGTTAACAACTCCCGTAACCCCATCAATAAATCCTTCCGCTTCCTTGACTTCTGGCGCCACCACCCCGAGTTCATGCACATTGTGGAAGAGGCTTGGGCTTCTGTCACACACCCGAATCCTCTGGTCAGAATCGCTACCAAACTCAAAGCTACAAGGAAAGCCCTTACGGCCTGGAGCAAAACTGCGTTCGGTGACATTTTTTAAGCCATTAAAGATGCCGAAGACGATGTCACCCGTGCGGAGATAGACTTCGCCGTCTGCAGTTCCCAGGAGAATCGCGCCACCCTTAACCTCGCCAAGGCCATCCTTAAATCTAGAATCAAGGTTGAAACTGAATTCTGGAAACAAAAGGCTAGATTAACCTGGGATATGGAGGGGGACAAGAACTCTGGCTTCTTTAACAAATACGTCAAAGGGCGCAGAAACTCTCTTAAGATACACCGCATCCGCGATGAAAACGGCCAACTCCTGGACGATCCGGAGAACATTCAGACGGCAGCCACGAGTTATTTCTCTAACATGTTTGCTAAAGAGGCCGTGGTTAAAGATGACGGATTCCTGTCCGAGATCCCCTCCCTGATTTGCGCCAGGGATAACGACAACCTCAGCGCTCCCCCCTCTGTTGACGAAGTGAAGACCGCTGTGTGGTCCATCAATGCTAACAGCGCGCCGGGGCCGGACGGATTCAACGGGGTGTTTTTTTGAACATGCTGGGATATCATTCGGTCCGACCTCTGGGAAGCCACTACCGTCTTTTTTCAAGAAGCCTCGTATCCGAAATCTATATCCTCCGCCCACATCATCCTCATTCCCAAAAAAGACAACCCAGAGACCTTTAAAGACTTCAGACCAATCAACCTCTGCACTTTCACCAACAAAATTATTTCTAAAATTATCGCCTCCAGAATGTCGGACCTCCTCCCCAGAATCATCTCTGAAGAACAAAGCGGCTTCGTCAAAGGGCGTAATATCACAGACAATATCCTCATGGCTCAAGAAATGATCACTTGCATGAAATTCCCGTCCAGGGGGGAACGTCGCCATCAAACTGGACATGGAAAAAGCATACGACCGTCTGGACTGGCAGTTCATGATTTGGGTGTTCAGAGCCTTTGGTTTCTCTGAACAGGTTATCGACATCATCTTTAGATCCATCAACAACTCCTGGTTTTCCACCATTATCAACGGCCAACCTCAGGGATTCTTCAAAGCCACTCGCGGAGTCAGACAGGGAGACTCCCTCTCCTCCACCATTTTTATCATCACGGCCGAAGCCCTGAGCAAAAACCTCAAAATCATGCCGCGAGCTCCCGGATTCCAGCACTTTCACTGCCCTCTCATAACTCATCTTGCGTACGCGGACGATATCCTTATTTTCTCTGCTGGCACTATTGGGGCGATTGAGGTGGTTATTAGAACTCTTGCTAACTACACTAGTTGCTCTGGCCAGAAAATCAATAACAGTAAGAGTGTGATCTACACTCATCACAAAGCCGATAGAGCCCACTCAGCAGTGCTGTCCACCATGACCACCTTCTCCACAGCTTACCCCCCTTTCATGTACTTAGGCTGCCCGTTGGTGTATGGTAGAGCGAACTCTGGCATTTTCGATCACATGGTGGGCAAGATTCGCCAGAGAATTGTGGGGTGGCACAACGCCACCTTTTCCCCCAGAGGAAAGTTAATTCTTATAAAGCACGTCCTTTCCTCCATCCCATATACACCCTAGCCGTGTGCTCACCCCCCATCAAAGTGCTCCATTCAATTGAACCATTCTCGCCAATTTCTTTTGGGGTCACCTCGAAGGAAAGAACAAGCATCACTGGGCCAGTTGGGCTACTATGGCCAAACCTACTGAAGTGGGTGGTCTGGGATTCTGCAGACTTGCCCACATGGTCGACGCCCACTCGACTAAATTATGGTGGAAAATCCGCTCCGAAAACTCGATCTGGACCAGGTTCATGAGAGCGAGATACTCCAGATTCTGTCACTTAACAGAGGCGTCTGCCAACAATAGATCTTCTGCGTCGTGGCGACGCATCATCCGTGGCCGTAACCTAGCAGAACCGCACTTGCGCTTGACACTGGGCAATGGTCATTCGCAGGCTTGCAATGAACGCTGGTTGGGGGACGAGATCCTCAGACCCAACGCTTCTACTCTGCCGCTGTGCGAGATCCGGGATTTATGGGATGAGGACGCGTCTAGGTAGAATTGGGATAGAGTTCGTGATTGGCTTGTCCCGACGGTCATGGCGAGCCTGGCCACTTCGTATCTGTCGATCAATGATGATCATGACGTGCTCAGATGGTCACCCAACCTGGGGGGCGTCTTCACCCTCGCATCGACTAGAGCCACCATCAGAGAAACCCAAATGACGACCTCCCCCTTCGCCAAGTTTTGGCACTCGTGCATTCCAGTGAAATGGTCCATTCTCTTATGGCGTGCCGCGCGTCGGAAACTTCCTACGGACGACGCCGTCAAATCCTTCGGCTTTAGTTTGGCGTCCAGATGCCACTGCTGTGTTCATCATCAACCAGAATCCGTCGACCACGTTCTTCTTTCTGGTGAATCAGCCTACCACATTTGGTCGCATCTTCATAACAGGTACAAATTGGTCCCCACAACCGGGGGCATCAACGATCTACTGGCCAGCTGGAACGCGTCTCACGGGCATCAGATCATCGCTGCCGCCGCATTTTGGGTTTTATGGAAAAACAGAAACAAATACAGATTCGAGGGACGTCAATTATCGCCTCCCCAATTGTTCAGAGAGGTGGTTCGACAAATCTTCAAAAGACAGAGACATTGCACTCACACATCCACCCAGTTCTGGGACGCCCTGGACTGCTGACAGGGGCTGGGGCGCTCTGTCCTTAGGCGCCGCTTTGACCGCATAACCTTCTCATGCCCGGTCCTGTTACCGTTTTGTGGGCAACACTTTGTGTTTTTGTCTTTGTTTTAGTTCGTTCTTCGTGCAAGGCGCGCTTACTTGTATAGGCTTTGGCATTTTGCGCCTATCATTCAATAAAGGTTTTTTTTCCCCAAAAATATATATATATATATATATATTATATATATATATATATATATATATATATATATATGTATATATATAGTGAATGAGTGGAATATATATGTATATGTTGTGATTGCTTTGAGATATAGTCTAAGTGTTAGCTAGTCAGTTTAGGATTGACCCAATGAGCCTAATTTGGTCGAGTCGACTAGCAAGTTGACCAAGTTGATAAAAGTCAACTTTGAGTCAAACTTGATCCAAATCGACTCAAACGGACTTAGAATGACTTGATAACTTGTGTTTGACCTAAAAATTAGTAAAACGGACTAGTTGACTTATAGTTGACCAGGTTTGACCAGAGTTGACCAGGTTTGACTAGAGTTGACCAAGGGTTGACTTTGACCTATGAGGACCTAGAATCATGTAGAACTCATTATGGACCTTTCTTATGATATTTTAGACCATATTGTGACTTATGATTATTTTAAATAGAATTACATCACTCCAGTTCAGTTACACTTTCTTATCAGCAGCTTGGATTACTAGGCGAGTACATTCTCTGATCGTTTCATGCTTGTTTGGACATATTCACTTGTTATAGACTAGTTTACTTGATGCTGTCATGATATTATAACGAATTAGTACTATATGGATCTCTTCATGCGATGTTATCCCCTCGGATACATCGGGTATATTGTGCTCATATACTTTATCATGTGCATCGTCTACTCCTTGTATTCGTATTTATTCATGTATACTCATTTGATATTCATGTACACACATAATCATGTAAGCCTTCATGTATAAACCAGTGGTACTCATGTGGACTAGCTATCCATGTGAGTCACTACTCTTTCATGTGCAATAACATAACTTGGACAGATCCTTGTGTATTGATTGGGGCAGGAGGAGTATTTATTTAGTTATGTGACTTACACCCATTTTATGTGCAACTCCAACCTAGATTTAAGTCATGTACAACCTAAGCCTATTTACATAACCAAACATGTGCTATAAATTACGTAGTTAGTTCAGTTTTCTTATCTATATTATGTATATCTATTTCCACTATATCATGTTCTTCTTTTACAGTCTCTCTACTATTTCTTTACAGTATTTCATGTATATTATTCTATAGCTTGTTTATATTTTTCTTTCATATTATGAACTGTGTGAGAGATATGTATTCGTTCCTATCCTGACTGGACCTGTTGAAAATATTACAGATGATGAGGATTGCTGCGATACTTACTATGGAGCAGGCCTAGTTGACACAAGTGACCTGGACCCTCAGGAGGATCCAGTAGTCATTGAGGACTTGCCATTAGCTTAGTCTACACTTATTTTATTATCTAGCTTTATGAGACAATTGAGATTGTATTAAGATATTGTTTATGGTGTGGTTTACACCAAGACTTATTATTCATATTTGTGACCCTCTGTTGAGATTATCTTATCTTCTATTCCATCTTAGATATTGTGATTGAGTTGTACCTTATATATTGTTCTCCTTTCGGAGCATATTCCATATTATGTTAGATGTTGTGACCTAGGACATCGTTCTACCGCTGACACTGTGGCGTAGGCTGGACGTACCCACCTCTCGTGCCCTTACATTGGGTGCGGGTCGTGACAGCAACCCACCCTATTTAGCAGCCTGTTTCCTGATAGTATATTAGGTTTTTTAGAAAACTAATTAAAGGCTATTGTAGACAACCTAAATGTCTTCAAAACCTACTTTATAGAATTTAAATTCGTCGACCGTGCGTTAAGATAACCGATTCCCAAAACCGACAAAAACAGTTTTCAAAACAATAAAATTTTTAGGAAATTTTTTCGATACGGTGTTCGCTCCGATGAATCGGGCGACGTGGTTGTGAACTAAAAGCATCGAAAGGTGCGTATCGACTTCATCGACGTGTGGGATTCGATGGAACTCGATTTCATTGTGTGTGCGACAAAATCAAAGCGTATCGGTCGAGATACCCCGTATCGACCTCTTTCCAAACAAGCCTACAACTTTATGCACATTCATCATCTCGAGACAAAACATGTGCCACTGGACGCTTATTGTTTTTCTGTTCCTGTGAGCCATCTTTGGTCAATACTGAAAAGGTCGACTGGAACGCTACATTGGCGGGCCCACGACCCGATCCAACGGACAGAATTGTGCACGATTCACCAGAATCCAACTTTGGACACATGGATGAGTTTGGATCATCAAACTGGACCGTAGTCATATAAGTTGACGACTTTAGAGACCGTAGGTTTTGGCACGCTTTTCGGTACAAAGCGGGTCCAATGACGGATACCAAATTGACCTAAAATTATAATTTTGCCTGTGTCCAGAATTGAACTTTTGGGTAGGCAATCTTAGACTTTTTTTATTCTAAAAATGTTGGTAATGACTGTTTCAACATTCAAGTATGTTTTTGGATGTTGGTTTTCATTGCTTCAGTAATTTGATGGTTCGAGTTAATGGATACTACCATTTTGCACACCACCTCATGCAAAATACCTTGCCATATTTACTGCTTATGTTTATTTGCATAATTAGTATTTACTTAGTGCATATTTATTGTCTATTTATTTTTAGTTCATCGAGTCGCACCCATTATTACTGTTTATGGTTATTGTGCTTTCGAGCTATACATGATGCAATAAGTGTTAGTTATATTTTCATTGTTGTGCATGTAGGTCTAGAGTTAAGGGGCTACTGTTTGTTAGTGAATTTTCATAAAATTTGTCACGGCTGTTCCATGAGATAAGTGTGAGTTATGAGTAGCATATGGAGGTACTTGCGTGTTAGATGATCACCCGTGTGCATGTGTTAGGTCTAACTGCTAAATAGAGGCATGCTAGGAGACTTGGTAGTGAGTGGAGGTACAGTGTCGTGGAGATGACATAGATAGGAAAGGGATGGGGAAAATAGTTTCTTAATGTATGTGACACTATTGTACTTTCCTTTTTAGTAATCCAGAAGCTCAGTTGGAGATATGGTGTGAGATTACCCTCTTAGGTTGGCCACTGACGTTTGTAGAACGTTATGCTTTTAGCCCTGGTGCCCCAAGTGGGGATTATGCCGATTCCATTTATAGCCAGAGAGCCCATGCGTTGATGGTTTGTTCTTAACTGCATATTCACAGTAGATTGGTTTGGCACCCTATTGCATGTATTCTTTATTTTATGACACAGTTTATATAGCATATTTTTCCTTTATCTTGTTACGTCCCTCTGAGGACCTGGTGATCTCTCCAGGTATGTGTTTTCTTGACTTCGTAGGAGTTCCAGCTAAGTTGTGATCTTCTCTCTCTATCGAAGATGATATGGACCATTTAGCTGCTTTTATTCTTTATTTTTTGTTATTTCCCTTTCATCTAGTTTAAATGCTTGGTAGTGGATTTGTCTCCATCAAACAATTTATATAATAACAACGAAATATTTGATTTTATGATATCTTTATTCTTTATTTATGTAGATGGGATTTAGTGAAGTTATGACTATTTATATACTGCAAAATACAGCTTACATATATTTATTATACGGCTGGCATGTACGTTCTACTCCTACGTATTTTGGGATGCATGTCTAGAAAAGTATTATTTGGTTACACTATTGTACCAAGTAAGCCTGCATATAGGATTAGGATGTAGTATCTCATCCACAAGCTCATCGACTCCTTTGGCTTCACTTTTTCGAACTCTCAATTGATTGCTTGAACTACTTTGCTAGAATCCGTTCTAACGTTGCTCTTACCTTCGTGCCATCAGGATGAATTCTAGTAGCAGTCACGTTGCCCCTCTTACCATCACCTCTAAAGAATCAACAGCCCAAGAGGAGCAAGTTCCCTCACAGCTTCCAACAATGACCCCAATCACACCTCTCCAGCAAGGTCATGTGTCTCAATCAGATCAGACGACCCCACCTACCAAGCAGTACGCTTAAGTTGTGGAACCCCAGATAGGACAGACTGACCAGCAGACCCCAAATCCCCAGAAAGAATATATGCCACCTCATCCTCAGTCCCTACCACAGCGGCCAATTCTTTATGCTAATAAGGCTTCAGTGGTAAGGTTCTTGCATACGTTATTGTAAGTACAACAACAACAAAATGAGATTGCGAGAAAGATTACATCAGTAGCCCTGAACATGTCTCTATCTACCTCCACCAACCCTATTACCAGCTAGAGTGACTTATAATAGGCCAAATAGATATCCTGAAACAAAACAACACCCTAGAGCATGACCATATCCAGATAAGGAGCTTCCTACATGTCGCTTATGCCATAGGAATGGTCATGTTATGATGGATTGTCGTCGTAGATTAGGCCAGTATATGATTTGTAGTTCCAATTATCACCAAGCTAAAGATCGTACGGGGTTGCAACATACCACATAATAGCAGCAGGAAGCAAGACCATACCGGGCCCGAGAAAAGCCTATGTACTATTTTTTGTGGAAGAAAAGGACACATTCAGAGAGATTGCCGCAAGAGATTAGGCCTGTATTGGCATTGCGGCTCCGACCAACACCTATCAAAAGCTTGTCCAAAAAGTAAGAATGTGATAACAAGGATGTAGCGACTTGAGCAAGTCCCAACTCAGCATACCAACATACATCAAGAGGGACAACCATCCACCGCAGCTGTTATAGATACCTATCCTGAGAAGAGAAACACAGCATGTATTATTCTAAGTACACCATTACTATTACACCATTAGCTATGGAGACAAGATATGATATCTAAGCCATGCCCTCACTAGTTAGTCATTAGCCTGGCCATGCATTTTCATCTTGAGTACTGATCCCTTCCCGAAACATAGATCCATTGTCATTGCTTTCTAATTGTTTGGTAATTGTGAATGATTAGAGTAAATTCTCCGATCATACGACGACCTCGGAACTAGTATACTATCTTTTCTCAGGAAACTGTACTAAGAGTACCTATTTATTCTTCGTATCTTGATTTTTCATAAAACATTAATATTTCTTTACTATTCCTTAAATCATACAATAACCAAAATTTCTTTCGTCCTCCAAATTTACCACATTCTTCGAATACAAGGATTGTGAATTCTCTTCTTCCGATAATTTGATCCCTTCGCTGATCTCCTCTGCGATTTGCATGAACTTGTTTTTGATAGTTACCCTGAGCAAAGATAAGAATTAGGTCTTGCCACCTATCAATTAGGAATGACTGTATTAGAAATTCTAGAGATGAGATCTCTTGGTTAAGCGATTGTGAGGCTTATATAGTATAGGAGTATACTAGTTGCTAACCTACCCCTAAATAAATACTAGGCTAAGCATGTCTTATAGCCACTAAGTGTCTTAAGTCCATCAAGGATACTTGTAGGTTGTTAGGCTTTAGAGTAGTGGATGATCCATAGTTGGCTTATATAGGAAATAGTTAAGTGTAGGAATGCATTTTGATTATGTTTTACCACCATCCCTATGACTGACTATACTCTTATTTATTAGATTCTTGAGTAAATCGATATCATTACCTTTCGTTATATTGGAAAAATATCCCATGGATTGGTCCAAAGTTTGAGAAATTATATTTATCCTTGTATTACGAATCAAAGTTTTTGCAGCCAGAGAAATACTGGTGAGGTAGGACTTAACGAGATAATGGCTACCTATGTTTTTCGAATTCTACTTGAACCATATTCTATGCTTGTTGGTCCCTTCTCCTGTATTTTTTGAAAAGGTTAATTTGAAAACATTTTATGGATTTGGTCAAAGATAAGTCTGAGAACCTATATGGACTAGCATGACAGACACACACTGCAGCCATCGGTTAAACTATGGATTCTAAAGTTTTACAGTCAGATATCTGCTGGCGGATCAAACTTTGAATAACGTAATTATGGATATATATGGTTATCTAATTCTATCTAGACTACATCCCATGCATCTCGTTTGACTTCATACCATTTTTGAAAATATTTCGATTATTTCCTTTTTGCTTGATCCTAACCTTGATTGATGTTTTGATCAACCCAGCCATAGTACCAGCTAGAATAACACGGAGCGGGTCGATTAGAAGATCTGTAGAACCTCAACAACAACATAGAGCAATCACATAGACAAACATCTGAGGATAAACACAACCACTATTGTCCTAGGTACGCTATTACTTAAGACACGAGTTGTATTAGAGCAACATCCTTAATAGCTTAGTTATCCTGCTTAATATAGTTGACTCGTCACTTCTAGAAATATTTGCATTTTATAGTTAGCGGTAGTATCGGGAAGCACACTACCTTCGACCCCATTAGTAGACTTATAACCGTAGACGAGTAAGCTTGTTACGAGCAGAAAATTAAGGCCTTAGTCGTTAAAGGTATTTCTTAACAGACCTTCGAATTTGTTGCCACCGACTATAATTTTGCATATGCCATAAGGAAGTACAAACATGCTACCCCTCGGTTCGTGTGCCATTATTGCAACAATAGCAAAAATTTGGGAGTGCAAGAATGACATATACAACCATTTTTTCCAATTCCTCAAAATTATGATACGAGCTCAGTACTTGACTTTTCTTTCGTATTGCATATCGTTCTATTTTATTTTGCGATTATTCCAACAATCAAGGTGCAAAGATCGCGATCTTGATTCTTCAAATTTTATTCTATCATAGAATCGTGTCTTAATTTTAATTTCGAGAATGGAATTTTCGAAGTGCATAGATTGCAAGCCTCTCTAAGAACGTAGGGTTTCTTTGAATTAGTGAGTGATCGGGACAGATTGGTTTCAATTGGGGGTAATAACTCTGTGATTCATAACACCCATTTCTATTCAAATCAATTGATACCTTTACCGTGACTTTGGTATTTGAAGTACAAAACTATCCTTTTTCTTTCAACAATTTTTTTACTCATGATCGAGATGAGCCACTCTGCACACATAACATACATGTCCCACACAAACACACCTTCATGTGCTCCATTTCAATTACACCACATATATGACATATTTACACTAAAAACAAACCATACATGCCCATTTTTGTTCCATTTTTAACCATGCAATATCGACCCATTTCTTTAAACAAACTGAATACCCGTAATCCATGCAAGACACATCACACCTATGACATATGCATTCTACTCAAGCAAGCACATGTCTTCTACACAACACCAAACACCAACCCGCAATGACAAGTCATTATGACTTAAAGATTCCAAGCACTTACCTAATCTAATTCTATAGAAAGGTTTTTTTGTACTTCCTATGGACTCAACTTTTGGCCATTAATTCTACTTTCCCCAAGTTCTTCAATATAATCTCTTAGTTACCCATGTTAGGCGAAGAGTGAAATTCCTTGAACCAACATGATTTAGTTATATTCGAACAAGAGATGCCTAGATCTTGTTGAAGTATGACCCTGTAGGAACAAAGTTAAATTGTAATAATTCTCCAATAGAAGTTATTGACCATGAATGTCGTGGCAATATGCTTCCTTTAGGACTCGTGACTGCGGTTACAAGTGCCCAATAGTCTCATGCCTTCCCTTAGAAATTATCCTCCTCGGAAGTCTAGTAACTTCAATTTTCACGACCAACCAAATTCTATAAGTTAGGTATGATCATGAACTAGGTGTACCATAGCCCTTAGAATATGACGTTAGATTAGGAATTCTATTCGTAATCACCTTCTCCATCATCTCGGAGGTAAGATAGGACAAAATATTATAGAATTTGTAAATATCGCGAGATCACAAACTGATAATAATTATAGTATTTTCCCACACGCACACACACACACACACACACAGGACAAAATAAATTAAATCTTAATTTCTTGCGAGATTGTAAATATCGCGAGATCACAAACTGATAATCTCTTGCAGGTCCATACATGAGTGGGTAAATAGGTTTTTTTGGAATTTTTTTTGTAGAATCGAAGAATTGTCGAATCTAAATAATATTCGATCAAATCTGCTTCACGACTAGCTAAATCTAGTTCGAACCGAAATCAAATCTTGAATCTAAATCGTGTTTATATCTATCGATATATATAGATGATGATTCATCCATAAACCAAACACGAAACCTTTCCCAAGCGACTTAACGTTTCCCCGACCCCTACAACCACCATTGACCACCTGACACCTCCACAAGCCACCTGCAACCACCGCGGAGGCGCCGGAGTACCGCCAGGATCGTCGGCACAGTAAAAATATAGTACTCTATTCTGATAGGTTCGGCTGTAAGGTATCCTCTTTCGACCCTAAATTCTTAAGTTCTACTTCATATTTCCTCGACCTAGAAATTCCTATAACCTATATATCCTTCCTTGGATCCATACAGTTAGGTTTGCTATAATTTGTAACTCCTCTTTCCATAATTTTGATAATATTTTTTATTTATTTCTTTGAATTAAATGGTGATTTTTAGAATTTTTATAAATAATTACTTCGTTAATTATTACGGTAGATGACTTTAAACATGGTGGAGTTTTGGAGTACAAGGTGACTAGAAATCGTGGCACGTATAGTGCAATAGCGTGCTTTGTCTAGTGTATTAGCCCTGGTAGGAAAGGTCGAGCCATAGTGATGTCCTAACTAGGAAAACCAGGCCAAGTTATGACTTAACCCTTACTGAAGATTTATTCATTTATTAATTATATTATTGAGATTTAGGGAACCCGATTATACCGAACTAGTCCAGATTGGACCCAAAATAAGCCCAAGCCCATATAGTCATGCGGTACGTCCAATGACATTCGTGTTGATGTAATTTGGTATAAGTGTGTTGTATTCCGTTTTAATGATCTAATGAATATTTTCTAAGTATTCATTAATTAATATTATAAATCTCATTGTTAGTTGATATTCAATGATAATTGTATAAAATAGGTCCTTGTACATTTTAGAATTATTAGACTATACATAATGGTATATACACCATTATTCATTTATTAAATTTTGTTATTATTATTATTATTATTAATAATTTATTATCAAGGTTATTATATAATATTATTTTATTATTATTGGTTATATTATTTTTGTCAAATAAATGTTATATTATTAAATTCATATTTATAGGCCCTACACTAGGAACAAATGCTATTGGAATTTATTTGGGTTTATGGAGATTATATATAAATATAAATATATATATATATATATATATATATATATATATATATATATATATATATATTATATATATATATATATATATATATATATATATATATATATATATATATATATATATATATATATTTTATGGAGAT